>OZ016505.1:23669234-23676734 GCA_963966595.1 Physocephala rufipes
GGGAAAGTTTCCTTGTCACCGAATAATAATATTAAACGATAAAGTGGACTCTGAATTCCTCTCCTGCCAACAAGAATTTACTTCCTTTCAGGCACGTTTCCGTATCACTGAAATTCGGTACGGCACCTGAGAGCGAAGGATTATAATTCGGGAAAGTTTCCTTGTCACCGAAAAATAATATTAAACGATAGACTGAACTCTGAATTTCTAACAACAAGAATTCTACTCCTTTCCAGGAACGTTTCCGTATCACTGAAAGTAAGTGCGACACCTGTGAGCGAAGAATTATATTTCGGGAAAGTTTCCTTGTCACCGAAAATAATAATATTATGCGACGAGAAAAACTAGACCTTACGAACCTATCAATTCCAAGTCTTATGCAAAAAAAAGTCCCTCTCTCAAATTTTTTATTGTATTTATATCTTTTTTCTTTTTACTAGCCTACTTAACAATATTTCGTAAATTGAAGTTTATTTCTAAGCTATAATTATTTAAAACTAAAACCCTACAATATTATTATTTAGTTTTATTTTAGTAAAGTTTATTTCTAAGATATTCTAAATTATTTCTAAATACTAATTTATTTCTAAGATATTTCTAGCATTAATTTATTTCTAACATATTTCTAAGTTTATTATCTAATTCTAGAGTATACTAAAATAACTTAAAATATTGTACGATAAAAATTAGTACCTAAATTTTGTCGCTACATTTTCCCCTTACTTCGGGGGGTGAGAAGAGACATATATTTTTCCATTCTTAGAAATGGTGACTCTCCATATTCGACCTCCTAAATTATGACGGTATCGAAGTTTTTGACCACATCCTCTCGTTTCTAGTCGATCTTTGATAATTTGTTTTAATTCAGCTGGCCATGAATCGGGTTTTACATTATAGTCTCTACATCCTTCAGTGAGCTGGTCGTCGGTCGGATTCGTTTCGTCATCTTGCGCTTGGTTTTCATGGGGTTCAAGACATTTCATTAAGTCTGATAACATTTCGTCCAGGTCATTTGTCCCGCATTCTCCAGGAGTACCAAAAAGTTCTTTCCAAAGACCTTCTAGGTCATTGTCATCCAATTCTTCGATGTTCTGTGGTGTGACAGTTGCATCCTCAGTGAATTTCAAGTTGGGTAATCTTTTCCTTTCTTCCTGTGGCATAAGACGTTGAATTGTGGTTGATAGCTCCTTGCGCTTCTTCAGTACCGAAGAAGTATCGAACCAAGCTCGTAGATTTTGCCCAAAGTCCTTTTTTGGTTCAAGAAGAATCTTTTCCGCGAATAGTAATATGTAGATTCCGCAATCGTCGTAATTTTGTTGCTGTGGTGCTTGGACGGTATGGAATGGTACATCGTCTTCGCCACATTCACCACAGATCAACGCGTTGAATCTTAAGTACATCTTTAGAATGCGGCCTATATGTAGTCGTACTCCAAAAGTCCGGTCCAGTGAGTCGAATAAAAAGATTTCTCCTTTTGGTGTGGTTTTAGTACTGTTGTTACGTCGTATTACTGCAAGAGACCAATGATTTTTTTCTAATATTGGTATTAGAAAATATTCCTTCTTATTAAGTTCTTCTAATTTCACCCATCGTGTCACTCGTTGGCAACGCTCCTTCGATGTCCCCGGCTGCGAAATCTTCGTATAAAATTGAGTGTTGAAAATGTGTGTTTTCTGTTTTATTCCTTCCGACGTGTTGTGCAGCAACCATTTCAAATAAAAATCGATGAGGACATCGCTTAGCCATTTGCCACTGGATATCCGTAGATAGTCCCCTTCGTAGATAGCGATCCCTCTATTATTTGGATATATCAGCAAAGGCCCAGGTGAGACTTCGTCTTCGCCGTCGCTCAACTCGATTACTGCCTCCGTTACTAAACGGCAGAGCTTGACCACGGGTTCATTTTCCTCCTCCGATGGCGTGGTATGGGATATTCTCTTGAGGATATTCGGCATATTGTATTATAATTTTTTTTTTTGTTTTTGACACTGTGAATTATCGCAATACACTGACTTATTTGCTCATTGATTTCGTTGCTTATTTAATGTGTTCTGAATTTTATATGGCTAATGTGATGATTCAAGATTTTCGAATCTCCTTCTTTGCAAAGTTGAATAATAACAGGTGAAGTAAAACCTATTACTTTAAAAGGCCCATCATATTTTGGTGCTAATTTTGCAGTGAAGTTGTCAATAGCTTTTGAGAGGTGGTGTTGTTTAACATATACCGTTTCTCCGACTTTTGGCACCCATTTTCTCCTTCTGAGATTATAATAACGAGCCTGATCCATTCTTGCTCGTTCCATTTGTCTACGTGCGATTTCGAAAGCTTCTTTTAAATAAGTATCTCTTGTACATGGAGTTTGGTTTGTTTTACCGGATCCCAACGTTTTGTCATCATATAAGCTTCCTGGTAGTCTTGGCTCGCGTCCTTGCACCAAATAAGCAGGACTAAAACCAGTTCTTTCTGATTTGGCAGTGTTAAGTGCCAGGGAAAGTTCTGGTAATAATTCATCCCATGTTGTGTGCTTTTCATTTACATATTGCGCGATCATAGTCTTGAGGGTACGATTAACTCTCTCAGTTGGATTCTCCTGGGGAGTGTAAGGTGCTGTGAATTGATGTTTGGTGCCCATTTCTTCTAAAAACTTTCGAAATTCTTTACTGGTAAATTGTCTACCATTATCAGATATTAAAAGTTTTGGTGTCCCAAATCTTGCTAGGATACGTTCGCGGAATGATTTTATTAAATTTCCACTGGTGGCCTTCCGAAGAGGAACAACTTCTACCCATTTTGAGAATTTATCCACGAAAACGAGAATTGTTGTATTTCCGTGTTTGGATCGTGGAAGTGGGCCTACGAAATCTGCAGACAAGATACTCCATGGCTCGTCGGCGATTTGGGACAACATCTGTCCGGCTGGAATTTGCTGACTTGCTTTATAACGTTGACAGGATTCACAGTGATGTACATATCTCTTAGCATCTCTTGACATTCCTGGCCAATAATATAAATTTGCTATTCTAACAATGGTTTTTCTCACACCTAAATGTCCTGCCGTGGGTTGATCATGGCACTCTTTAAGGACCCTCTTTCTTAAAAATGATGGAACACATAATTTCCAAGGCGTACTTCCGTCATCATGGTTCTGTCCGGGAATATGTCGATACAAGTTTCCATTTTCCTCGAAGTAATCTGGATATTTGGACGGATTTCTTATAATCTCGTTTTTCTTCTGTTCCAACCACCGACAAAATAAATTCTCATCAACTTTCGTCGTGACCTTGTGTAGAGTTTCTAGTGGCTGTCTGGATAGAGCGTCTGCTATAACGTTGAATTTGCCTCTCCGGTATTGTACATCAAATTGATGTTGTTGTAATTCTAGTGCCCACCTAGCTATTCGTCCTGAGGGACTTTCAATAGAATTTAACCACTTAAGAGATAAATGGTCTGTAATGACAGTGAATTTGTAACCTTCGAGGTAAGAACGCATTTTACGTATACCCCATATTATTGCCAAACATTCTTTCTCGGTCGCGGAATAATTTCTCTCTGCTTGATTCAGATGACGACTAGCATAGGCGATTACTTTCTCCATGCCTTCAATTTCTTGGGTTAATACTGCTCCCAATCCATAGTCGCTAGCGTCTGTTTGTAATACAAATTTTTTTGTGAAATCCGGACATGTGAGAATTGGTGCATCGGTCAATTTTCGTTTGAGGTTTTCAAAAGCATCTTGTTGTTCGTCGGTCCATTTCCAATGCTTTCCTTTCTTCAGAAGTAAGGTTAAGGGATGAACCACCGTAGCAAAGTCAGGAACAAATCGTCTGTACCACGATGCAATTCCTAGACAGCGACGTAATTCTCGCAGGTTTCTTGGGGGTTCAAGTTTATTAATTGCGGCAATCTTCTCTGGATCCGTGTGAATACCTTCTCCGCTGACAATATGACCAAGATATTTAATTTCCTTTTTAAAGAAATCACATTTTTCCACATTTATTTTTAAATTTGCCCCACGAAGACGACGAAACACTTTAGTGAGGTTCTCGAGGTGTTCTTCTTTTGTTGATCCGGTGACGATAATATCGTCCAGGTATGCGAAAGCAAAAGGTTCCAGATCAGGGCCAATTACTTTGTCTAAAGTCCTTTGAAAAGTAGCTGGAGCTGAGTGTAAGCCAAACGGCATTACCTTCCACTGGAAAAGCCCACGTCCAGGAACTGTAAAGGCGGTGTAAATTTTGCTGCTGTCTTCTAGTGGTATTTGCCAGTAGCCATTCTTTAAATCTAGACTACTAGTGAATTTCGCACTTCTCAGTCGATCCAAGATATACTGAATACGTGGTAACGGATATGCATCAGGAACAGATTTAGCATTTAATTGCCGATAATCGATACAAAGTCTCCATGCTCCCGACTTCTTCTTTACTAGAACAACTGGGGCGCTATACGGGCTATGCGAAGGTTCGATTAGCCCTTTCTTTGAAAGTTCATCGATTTCTTGGTTTATTATTTCTTGCATGGCTGGGTTTCGAGGTACGTAACGCTGTTTGATAGGTCGATTATCAGTCATGATTATTCGATGTTTTGCAATGTTGCATGTACCATTCAAATTTTCGAATTTTTGTAGTTCTATTTTTAAAAACTGGTTGATCTTTTGTTCGGTTAAACCCTGCTCTTCTCTAATCGCTGTGTATTTCAATGGCTGTTGTGAATACTGTGTTGTGAACATATCCTTTCGCTGCGATATTGAAACCATTTGGTCCCCAATACACAATTTAGCATCTGTCGCTTCTAGGAAGTCAATTCCCAATAGCAAATCCTCATTCCCAGCTGGGAAGATAAGAAATTCCATTGGAAAACTGCGGTTACTGAATGTGACTGTTGATACTAGTGATTCCGTGACGGTCTTCCGTGAATCATCTGCCATCTGTACTTTCGTCAACGTTTGGCGAACATTATCGGTTGATCTCAGTCGATCTGCTAATGAGGTGCTTAAAAAACTACGTGTGGCTCTGGTGTCGACAGTCGCCTTGATATTCTCTATCTTATCTATTGTTATTGTTGCGCATATTCGATTCTGTTCATAAAATAATGCACCTAGTGAGGGGTTTGGTTTGGCTGGAGCTGCGCCTCCCCTCCAGATGGGCGAGCTCCTTGTATGTTTCCCGATTGGAGTTGTCTGCAACAATCCAAAGTTCTAATATCGGGGCGTCCACAATCCCAACAGAAAATTACTCTAGGATTCATGCACCCCTTTTCCATGAGTCCTTCCTGACCACATCGCCGACATGTCCTCCGTGGTTCATATTTATTTCTTGAGGTCGTACCAACCATACGGAAATGCTCTTCTCGCGATTGTTTCGGTGTTGTTTTAGTTTGTTCTGCGGTGCCACAAATTTCTTCATAATTATCAGCTAGAGTTGTTAGTTCATAAAGAGACGAAAAGTCTTTTCGTTTGATGTAAAGTTGATAATCTTGTCTACAATTCCGAAAAATTCTTTCTAATTTCTGATCCTCTGATAGCTTAGTATGACGCATTAGATCTATGATTTCTAAAACATAGTCCTTGAATTTTTCCGTTTTACCCTGTCGGCGGAAGCGAATTTCATCTTCTAGTTTTTCAAAATAGTTGCTGGGTAAGAAAAATTTTAAAAAGGCTCTTTTGAACTCTTGCCAAGTTTTGTTTTTACATCCATTGTTGCGAAACCATGTGAGTGCCCGATCCTTCAGCAATTCTGGCATTGTTCGTACAATCTGATTTTTTTCTAATCCATAGACTTCACTTAGTTCCTCTACTCTCTCAATAAAGCACACAGCATCTCGTACACCATCGAATTTTATTGACCATTTGCGAACTTTGTCGATGACTTCTGCACATGAGATTTTAATTGGCGTTTCCACGTCTGGTTTAATGTTTTCGTCTACACGTTTTAATGGTTTTCCAGGATTGTGTGGTGAAATTTTAGGTGCTAATGTGGAGCTAAAGTCTTGTATATCTACCATTTCTTCCGGTTGTAGTAGCTGTGGAGACGTGTCTCGTGGTGTTCCATGTTTATTTTCTAGTTCCTGCAATCTTTCCTCTAATTTCGTTTCTCCTTGCGACTTTGATATAAACTTTGAAAATCGTCTTCGCAAATCTTCAGCGTTTCCAGAATCATCGAGCCCGAACTCCTTAGCGTATGAGATGAGTTCGTCCTTACTTAGCGTATATATCCAATATACTTTCACCATTTTGCTCTTGTTATTTATTTTAATAATTTAGGGTCCCTGCTCGGGCGCCACTGTAACGACTTTCTGGTTTACCCAAGAATCTATACCAGGATTGAGCTCATCGGATAGTCAGGATTCGTTAAAGACAATTTATTTTTGGTTAAGAGACCCTTTATTGTATTTTTATTTGAAGTTTCGTACAAGATTCGTTGGTGTGATGTTTGAGAGATATTTGACTAATATAATTCTTGACTTTTAGTTCCTTTAGTTTTGGAGAGAGGGCTTTACTTCTTTTCAGGAACGTTTCCGTATCACTGAAATTTGGTACGGCACCTGAGAGCGAAGGATTATAATTCGGGAAAGTTTCCTTGTCACCGAATAATAATATTAAACGATAAAGTGGACTCTGAATTCCTCTCCTGCCAACAAGAATTTACTTCCTTTCAGGCACGTTTCCGTATCACTGAAATTCGGTACGGCACCTGAGAGCGAAGGATTATAATTCGGGAAAGTTTCCTTGTCACCGAAAAATAATATTAAACGATAGACTGAACTCTGAATTTCTAACAACAAGAATTCTACTCCTTTCCAGGAACGTTTCCGTATCACTGAAAGTAAGTGCGACACCTGTGAGCGAAGAATTATATTTCGGGAAAGTTTCCTTGTCACCGAAAATAATAATATTATGCGACGAGAAAAACTAGACCTTACGAACCTATCAATTCCAAGTCTTATGCAAAAAAAAGTCCCTCTCTCAAATTTTTTATTGTATTTATATCTTTTTTTTCTTTTTACTAGCCTACTTAACAATATTTCGTAAATTGAAGTTTATTTCTAAGCTATAATTATTTAAAACTAAAACCCTACAATATTATTATTTAGTTTTATTTTAGTAAAGTTTATTTCTAAGATATTCTAAATTATTTCTAAATACTAATTTATTTCTAAGATATTTCTAGCATTAATTTATTTCTAACATATTTCTAAGTTTATTATCTAATTCTAGAGTATACTAAAATAACTTAAAATATTGTACGATAAAAATTAGTACCTAAATTTTGTCGCTACAATATATATATATATATATATATATATATATATATATATATATATATATATATATATATATATATATATATATATATATATATATATATATATATATATATATATATATATATATATATATATATATATATATATATATATATATATATATATATATATATATATATATATATATATATATATATATATATATATATATATATATATATATATATATATATA
>OZ016505.1:23679234-23843679 GCA_963966595.1 Physocephala rufipes
TTTCTGAATTCAATTTCTTCAATTATCCTACTGATACTTCACAAATATTTGGCCTGCTTCAA
Organism: Physocephala rufipes; assembly: GCA_963966595.1. Lineage (NCBI taxonomy): Eukaryota > Metazoa > Arthropoda > Insecta > Diptera > Conopidae > Physocephala > Physocephala rufipes. Next base: position 23,679,297 of record OZ016505.1, read on the forward strand.
TTCATAAAATGTGAATTGAGTTTACATTTTTTCTGAATCTAATCTCTTAATTTATCTTACTAATACTTTATAAAATTTCTTAATATATAAAATAAAATTTCTTAATTTATCCTCAATTTACTCTTATTGATACTTCACAAATATTCTTAACTCATGAATGTGGATTGAGTTTACACTTTTTTCTGAATTCAATTTCTTCAATTATCCTACTGATACTTCACAAATATTTGGCCTGCTTCAATTCATAAAATGTGAATTGAGTTTACATTTTTCTGAATCTAATCTCTTAATTTATCTTACTAGTACTTCACAAATATTTGGCTTATTCTAATTTATCAAATGTGAATTGGGTACAATATTCCAAATTTAACTCCTCATGGTACTCTTACTGACGCTTCACAAACATTTGGCTTATTTTTGATTCATCTAACTTTACTTATATAATTTCTTAATATATAAAATAAAATTTCTTAATTTATCCTTAATTTACTCTTATTGATACTTCACAAATATTCTTAACTCATGAATGTGGATTGAGTTTACACTTTTTTCTGAATTCAATTTCTTCAATTATCCTACTGATACTTCACAAATATTTGGCCTGCTTCAATTTATAAAATGTGAATTGAGTTTACATTTTTTCTGAATCTAATCTCTTAATTTATCTTACTAATACTTTATAAAATTTCTTAATATATAAAATAAAATTTCTTAATTTATCCTCAATTTACTCTTATTGATACTTCACAAATATTCTTAACTCATGAATGTGGATTGAGTTTACACTTTTTTCTGAATTCAATTTCTTCAATTATCCTACTGATACTTCACAAATATTTGGCCTGCTTCAATTCATAAAATGTGAATTGAGTTTACATTTTTCTGAATCTAATCTCTTAATTTATCTTACTAGTACTTCACAAATATTTGGCTTATTCTAATTTATCAAATGTGAATTGAGTATATACTCATTTTTATCCTAACCAGTACTCCACCTCTGTAGTGCAGCCTACTTTAATTCATTGAATTTAACTTAGTAATAATTCCTATTGTTAACTTAAGTCTAATTTCATACATATCATTTAACTTAAGTCCAATTCCCTTATTTCCTTATCCCATACACATCATTCATTTAATTTCACCACTACTTTAATTTATCCATTTTATTTAATTTATTTTATTTTATTTACATTAATTCACTTCAATTTATGTTTATTCCTTATCTCACACATATCATTTAACCTCACTATTACTTTAACTTACTTTAATTTACTTTAATTTATTTTACTGTAACTCACTTTATTTACTTTAGTTTACTTCAATCTACCTTTATTCCTTATCTCATACGTATCATTTCATTTTCGCTGTTACTTCAATTTACTTTTACTTTTATTTTACTTTGTTACCTTTCTAACTTTAATTTACTTTACTTTATTTACTTTAATATACTTCAATCTACCTTTATTCCCTATCTCATACGTATCATTTAATTGTCACTGTTTACCTTAATTTACTTTTATTTTACTTTGAGTTATTTTTTCTAACTTTGTTACGTTTCTATCCTTAATGCACTCTTATTTACTTCAACTTATTCCTTATCTCATACGTATCATTTAATTTTCACTGTTACTTTAATTTATTTTTATTTTTATTTTACTTTAAGTTACTTTTTCTACTTTTCAAGTTACTTTTCTAACTTTGTTTAATTTACCTTTAATCTATTTTAAGTTATTTTTTCTATTTTTCTATCCCATTCTATTCTATTCTATTTTACCTTTATTTATTTTACTTTGAGTTACTTTTCTACTTTTCAAACTTTACCTTTATTTATTTTACTTTAAGTTACTTTTTTACCTTTATTTTATTTTACTTTAAGCTACTTTTCTACTTTTCAAACTTTACCTTTATTTATTTTACTTTAAGTTACTTTTTTACCTTTATTTTATTTTACTTTAAGCTACTTTTCTACTATTCAAACGATAAACGAAACCATATACGACTCGTGTGACAAAATCTAGAAAGTATTAATGCCTCTCTATTTATCGCAGCCTTCTGAGGAAAACTGGAAGCAGTTTTCAAATGAATTTCAGAGATTGTGGGGCTTGCCAAATTGTGTATCAGCAATAGACGGCAAGCATATAAATATTCGGTGTCCCCCAAACGCTGGCTCTGAATTTTACAATTATAAGGGCCATCACTCGATTGTCCTTCTTGCCGCATGCGACGCCAACTACACATTTACTGCTTAAGTGTTGGCGCATATGGTAGCCAAAATGATGGCGGTATTTTTTCGGATTCGACATTTGGCAAGAAATTGTTAAATGGCGAACTTAATTTACCGCCACCGTAATTACTACCAAACAGCGATATTAATTGCAATTACTATCTAGTTGGGGGCGGAGCATTTCCGCTTAAAACATTTTTAATGCAGCCATATCCGGGGAAACTTCTCCCCCTGAAAAATTTAATTTTAACAAACGCTTATCTCGTGCGACGGACTATTGAAAACGCATTCGGCATTCTAGTGGCAAGATGGCGAGTGCCTCAAAATACCCTCGTAATGTTGCCAACCAATGCAGAGCGAGTGGTAAAAGCCACCGTTGTGTTCCACAAAAGCTTCCTTCCACAAAAAGCATTTCATATGCGGGATTCTCTAAAGGAGTATCTTTTTTATAATTAATTATTAATAAACAATTAATAAAAAACTTTATTATTTCAATTAATTTTGTGTAAAATTCCTGTGTTTTAGAATTTCATCGTTGACTTCTCTGAGAAATTTCTCTTGAAGTTTTATTTTTATGTGCTCCGGCAATTCCTTCATTTTGATTCCTAGCATTTTTAAGTAAAAATCATTGTCGTCTTGGACTTCGCAAAATCGTTTTTCCAGTGTCTGCGACAAGCTGCCAAGAATCTCCTCAAAACCATCATTATTGACGCGTCGCCTACGTTTCATCGTGGGAATTTCCAGTGTCTGCGACAAGCTGCCAAGAAACTCCTCAAAACCATCATTATTGACGCGTCGCCTACGTTTCATCGTGGGAATTTCTGCCTTGAGTTTTACGAGGACACCTGCCGTGTTGGCCTTATTCCTCGGCGGGCCATCCCGCATGGGGTTGCAAGTGCGAACTTTGTGAACGCACCTTTTTACTATGTGACGACAACCAACGCCCACTGCCTCCGGGTTACCAAGCCGTGGCATATTGTACCTTTGGAGGCCATATGCATGGTATGGACACTCCACTTAAGGTATCGTCGAGGCCGATCTAAAACCTCTGCCGGTCTATGGGGCCCGGCACCCGGTAATGTTTTAGTGCATTACCACACCCGAGCTGACTAGACTCGTACCCGCGTGACTTTGGGTATTAACCACAGCCACCACGAAGCTCCCGAAGGGCCTACCCAATGACAAGCATGTGGGGCTTGGAATATAATACCAGATGGTGTAGCTGTTAGCATACGCTATCAGTACACATACTGGCTGTTTAACCCAGATGGTGTAACTATCAGCCTAAGCTGTTAGCACACATACTGGGGATGAATCTCGTTTGCTTGTCTCCCGTGGTACCAATTTAAAGCCATATGGTAGGCTCCGGAACCCGGGAGTACCACCATCGTGGTAAGTGACCGTTTCATACACCCAGGTTACTGCCATTTTGGGCCCATGCACCCGGGACTGGCACCCTATTCATCGTGGGAATGGAGGAGTCCGGTGTGCCTCGTAATGACGCGTCCGTCTGTGGTGACATTAAGGGCACCTCATCACCGATCCAGTCAGTCTCGGCCGCCTCATCGGAATTACTCGTTTGCCTGCATTGAAAAATAATTCAGATTATCCAAAAAGAACGACAACAAACAAGTAAATGTTCGCCACAAATCTACTTTGGTAATACTCACTGTCTTGTTTGCAGCGAGCGATCCAAAAATTGGAGAGATGATAGAAGCTCCCATTCTGGGCGGAGGTCCGATCCACTACCGGATGGCTTCTCCATCCTTCGCCGCTCCCTTACGTACCGGTCTCGAAGGCTCTTCCACCTTTGTTTGCACTCCGCCACTTAAAAATTCGTTTATTAAACAATTGCGTTTATTAAATAAAAAGCACCATTTTCCCCTTACCTGATTTGCCTAATTCTGTGCTAATTGCAGCCCACGTAGCATCCCTTTGGAGTATATTTTTATATTTCCTTGACTTCGTATTGTAAAGGAAATCATTCTCCCTCACCAAAGTTATTAATTTTTCTTCGAACTCCATGTTTTACTTTTGCACTTAATGTTTTTATTTTCGGTTTTACAACAAAATTTTTCACTTTACTTCGCTCGCTAGTTGAAGTTGAGCAACTTCTGCGTTGCGTCGTTACGTGATTTCAAAATATTTACGATAAAATGCGTGAGGTCGCATTTCGGTTTGTCTCATAAGATTGCGTGTTTTCAACATTATCTGTCAAAGCACGCAACGCTTGAAGCGGCATTGCGGTTTAGCCTTTATGTGTTTGACGTTAATAGCGTTGCTCTTGTTCTTCTTTGCTGCTGATTGCATTGGGACATGTTTTGTTGTCGACAATCCTTGCTTGATCTTGGTTGCAATCGAATCTAGTCGCGTATGTTCGTTTCATTCGTTCAGACAGAGTGACAAAAGCTAACATGTATGATTTATGATATAGAAAAAATAGTAAAACAACAGAACTTATTTCAATTCCTAGAACTTAAAGCTAACAAATTCAGTATTAAGCATACTTATTTTCATAGCCGATACTTATCTTATTTTAATTCAAGACTAATAAATTCATTTATTCAGTTTTTTTATTTTAATATCATTAGTATAGTAGTAATATTAGTATAGTCATCGCCTATACTTATTTTAACTTAATACTAATCGATTAATTTATTCAGTTGTTTATTTCATGAAATGTAAGTGTTTTAATTTCCTATGCGTCAAATTTATTCGTATCGACCTACTCGAACATTCATATAAAAAATACAAATCAAAACGTATTCCCCTTTGTATTTGGAAATTGTGCAGACATTTTCGCAGAAAATTTAAGATATAAGATGTAAGAGGTAACACAAAATCGCACACCTTTCGAAACATGCTAATTACATTTTCTTGCATGTTTCCATATTCGCATTAGTTTTAGAATCCTAATATATAACGTAACACTATAATAGGTGGTATCAAAGATGTATTTTTAATAATTGTAAAAAAGGGTATATATCCAAAGAGAGGCATTTTTACACATAACTTGCAATTTGGAGTAATCCTTCAATACAATTAATGCTGTTAATATGGTTAAAGTACTGAAATTATTAAATTACCGCGATATTAACTAAAACTGTTTTCTATTAATTCTTTTCGAGTTATTGGCAATTAGATCATATAAGTGAGGACAAACTAAGCGAGGTCAATTGCAACTGATGAAAAATGTATTTGACGGCAATAGTTAAATGAACGAATATGACTGAATACGTGGCATATAGCAATCTTTGCAAGATTAAATATGAAGAAAAAACGTCTCAGATAGCTACCAATATTAGAAGAAGTACCACCAGCCACGTGTAATGTTATTTTCCTTTTTTTACATCTTTCTCTTCTTTTCTACAATTTTATCCAAAAACATTTATGTTCCAAAATGGTCGATCTTTTCTGCATTCCACCGGTATGAAGACTCAGCTGTTTCATGGCGTGATCTTTATTATAGCGTTGCCATTCGTTCACAAACAGCAACTATCAAAAAAAGTATTAGTATCAAAAAGGTATATTTTATAATACATATTACAACTTTAAAATTAAATAGTGTTTGTTTCTTTGATATAATGTAACCCAATCTATGCACCACCTTCATTACTTTAGATTTTAAGTGAAGTAAAATAAATTCTATTAGGATTTGAAAATTTAATTAAATAGATGGAGTTTCTGAGCTCTGAAGCTCTGTGGCTGTGATGTTGCGGGTTTTTCGCGAGGAATATTATACTACAAAAGGGATATTACACTACTCCGAATGGTAGGTAGGAATACCGGCGAAAATGCCACCTAAAAGGGATATTATACTAGGGTTAGAAATGTAACACAGACACACTAACTCAATAACTAGATCAGTATTGGTCATACGATGGATACCATAAATCTAACGCTATACATGAAAATAGTTAGTAAGAACAATTGCTGCTACTACTACTGCTATATACTTTAATTATATATATGTATATGAGAGAAAAAAATTTTTATAAATAAAAATGAACCCAAAAAAAAACATTGAAACACTATTTACGAAACAACAATTTAAAACCGTTTGTGTTAAAAATGCAACAACGAATAAACAACAACTAGGCAACAACAAATAATCGCATCGAATTTAACAACAAGACAACAAAAAGTAAACAAAAAAATGTAACAACGAGGCATCAATTATTACTTACATAGAAACTAAAACACAAACAACAACAATCAAACACTTCTGGAAACGAAAAAGATTCCAGAAGGAAACAAACAAAGATTCTGGAAACGAAACCAAAAACAATAATCAACGAAAAAAATGCCGTTTTTGAAAATTCGACAAATTTAAGAATTTTTCAAAAAAACAAGTAGCAACAAATATAGTGGATGACCCGCTATAAAAAAACAGTAAAATTCAAAACAACAAGGCACAGCAAAAGTTGTTTTGACAAGACTATAAAATCGAGTGTTAAAGTTCACTCGATCTCTTTTTTTGGAAATCTCCAAGCGGTAAGTCACTGACCTAGTCGTAGACTTGTAATTAACATATATATTGGCCGAGTGGTTCTAACCGGACGCCAATTTCGTAGCATAGATCGTTGTAATTAACATATATATTGGCCGAGTGGTTCTAACCGAACGCCAATTTCGTAGCATAGATCGTTGTAATTAACATATATATTGGCCGAGTGGTTCTAACCGGACGCCAATTTCGTAGCATAGAACGTTGTAATTAACATATATATTGGCCGAGTGGTTCTAACCGGACGCCAATTTCGTAGCATAGAACGTTGTAATTAACATATATATTGGCCGAGTGGTTCTAACCGGACGCCAATTTCGTAGCATAGAACGTTGTAATTAACATATATATTGGCCGAGTAGTTCTAACCGGACGCCAATCTCGTAGCATAGAACGTTGTAATTAACAAATATATTGGCCGAGTGGTTCTAACCGGACGCCAATTTCGTAGCATAAAACGTTGTTATTAACATATATATTGGCCGAGTGGTTCTAACCGGACGCCAATTTCGTAGCATAGAACGTTGTAATTAACATATATATTGGCCGAGTGGTACTAACCGGTCGCCAATTTCGTAGCATAGAACATTGTAATTAACATATATATTGACCGAGTGGTTCAAACCGGACGCCAATTTTATATAGTAGATCCTATTGTTAAGAACCTAGATTGATAAGAAATTTTTGTAAAGAGAAGAAGAAATGAAAATAAAATAAAATGAATAAAAACAAGGTATTTTATTTTTGATAAAAAAACCCCTGGCGAGACTGAGTTATACCCAGGCGTAGAAACATCGTTACAAGTGGTTTCGGATATTTCGCAGCCAGAGTAAAGTTTTTCGCTACATATCACGCAAATGGTATCCTCGCTTGGTTGACGAGCATTTGCGTCGGTGGGCTTCGTCGGACTGCCATCACTGAAGAGAATGAACCGACGAACAAACTGGGTTGTAGCAAGGCGAGCACTAACTGTTCTGAATGCTCAATTTGAAGTTAGGCAGAAATGGATAAATATATAGATTTTGTAAATAAATGAATATATATAAAAAAAAGTTTAAATATGGTATTACAAGTGCTGCTGACTCTACTTCCGTCATAATTCTGTGTTCAACAGAAAAAAACCGTAAAAAAAATATCGATTGATGTTTGATTTAATTTGTTTTTAATTGAAAGATCAATAAAAGTAGGTCTAGTTTAATTATATACAAGTGAACAACATTAGTTAATTAGTGGTGTTAATTAAATTAAAAAAAATAATTTGTAGGTGAACCGGATCCAACCAGTACAGGCGGTATAATATCATTTCATCAAAGCGCTATCCTTTGGTCATCCACAATCAATTACTTCTCAAACGAAGGAAATTAATTAAAGCAAGACCAGAAAACTTCTAAGAAATCGATCAGAGGATCAAATTATGCGAATTCAATTCATCTCTTCTCCTGTGATACCGCGTATTCACTAGGGATTGGCCACGCGGTTTGAGCCGAACGTACCCAGACATCAACAATCCAGCGATGACCAATAAGACGTATTATCGAATTTAAAAAAAATTTAAAGTTAGAACAAAAATACTTCTACGCTGATCAACCAGCGAGCTGGAATGGTCCTGTTGTAGTACCTTGTCTCAAAATCTCAAGCCAGTTAATGAATCGGCATCTAACATACCGATCTAAGCAATCATATAATTTTGGGTTACTTATTTTCCGTGGTAGACTTAAATGTCATACAATCACGAGGAATTCGCCAAGCGGTTCCCACCGAAAATATCCAGTAATCGACAATCCAGCAATGGCTCATAAGTACCCAAAAAAAACCGACTAAAGCTGACGTTATATGTGCCAATAAAATGTATTTATTGGCAACAATAACACCAGTGTTAACTAATATGCCTCGCTATTATAGGCAAAGTTTAATCAGGCAAACTAAAGCAAAATATTTGTATAGGGGCAGATACTAAGTATCCTCGAAAAGTCAGAAAGTATGAGAAATATCCTATCTTCTAAGTCTTCAAGCACCAATTTGTGGTACCCCGCGTTCACATATCGAACCCCACGATCACGTTTCGTGGGGGAAAAAATTTTTGCAGCAAGGCCTCACGTTGGGCGCCATTTTGTAACGTCCAACGTGGCTTGTGAAAAAGTAAGTAAGTAAGTAAGTATGTAAGCAAGCAAGCCCCACGTTGGGCGCCATTTTGTAACGTACTGTTTCGTTCGGGTCAAATGACCTCGAACTGTAGGAGCCGATAGACATGTACACATGTATCGGAAGATGATTGCGGTTTAGGGTGGCTCGGTCCGGCCGTGCTCAGGGAAAATGGGGGGTTCGTTATCCCCAACCGACAATATTTCTCCTTGTTACAAAAAAATTTATTAAATTACCGAGGCTTACTGTGAACAATCATGAAATGTTTATTGTGAACGTTTGTGATAATATCACCGCGAACGGACTAATGGGAAGTAATTCGGTGTGGATGGCCTGCTATTATTTGTAATAAAAAGTAAGCGCACATGGAAGGATTCGATGACATTTTCCTTCTTTTTCTATACCCACCCTGCCTTGTTGGTGGGTTGGTAATAAAATTTCTCACTACCAAGAGAGTACCAAGAGTCTCGATTTTGTGCTTGTGAAGAGGTGGACGGTCTTTCGGACCATGGACTATTTTTTCGCGGAGACGGCGAACGAGACGGATCAGAAGTGGGGCGCGAGGGTTTTGGTACCGATTTGGACATGTTTGTAGGAAGGGGGGGGACGCAGTCACCTCGCGATGTAAGAGCGTATTATGCCGCCGGTTGCACAAGGCATAATTATACAAGCTTTTGCAATTATTTAGGCCGTGAGAGTGGGCGAAACAATTAAAGCACAAGGTTTGCTTCTTGACGAACGCTAGTCTTTTGTCGACACTCATTGCCACAAAACTTTGGCATTTTCGAAGGGAATGTTGCTGGCCGGGACATAATTTGCACGCCAGAGGAATGATATTGGCTTGGTACGTATGCACTGGTTTGGTGGTCTTGGGTGCTCGTTCGGTGGTTTGGGGAGCCCTACGGACTGGCACCGGCGACCGACGAATATCGTCCACCGTTTCTAAAGTTTGGAACCGGTGATTTAAGAAGGTGTCCATTTCCTTCCACGAAGGGATCTCGTGCTTATTGGTGAGCGATTGTTCCCAGAGGGCAAGAGTAACGGCTGGAAGACAAGGGGAGCATAGGTGGACAATGATAGCATCCCAGTTACTGATGCCGACGTCGAAATTCGTCAAGGCCGAGAGACAATTGTTGATATCGCGTTGAAGCCGCTTAATGTCTGTGCCGGTTTCCTTGACAACGGGGCTGAGGTTGAACAGAATTCTCAGCTGAGTGTTTATGAGTATTCTTTTGTTTTCAAAGCGTTCCTGTTTTGCCACGCCTCTTCAAAACCACTATCGGTCAGTTGAGATTTCTGGACGATTTCACGAGCTTCACCCTGGATCTTCTGCAGTAGATGAAATAGTTTTTCCACTGGAGCGAGTTGGCTGTTTCGAGTATAAATGGCCGAAAACACGTCCCGAAAGGTCGGCCAAGATTTATAATCGCCTCGAAAATCATCAGTGTCGCAAGGAGGTTGCACAATATGGCGGCGGGGTATGGTGTCGACATGGGTTACCGCGGCACAAGGTAGGGTGGTTGCATCCGCTGGAAATCTAAATCTGGGATGCTGGGCCAGCGAACGTTGTTGTTCGTTAATGCGGTTTGCAAAACGGACATATATTTGGTAACATTTACGATAATGTGCCTTCGCTTGGCTTATCTCGGTTGCCAGGTCCGGTTTATCCTCGGGCGAGTGAGGCAGGGCGTGAAGACATTCTAGTGCGGTCATGTACGCGGTCTTCAAATCACCCCAGACGACCCTGAGCTCTTCGAGATGGGTGCTGAGTGTATATTCCCGGTGATCAGCTTCTGGGATATTCAAGTACTCAGCCTCAAATTCCTCTAGAGTCTCACAGGCTTGGTCGAATCGTGTGACAGGACCCATAGTGGCGGAGATGTGTTAAGGGTTTGTTATTTTGTGTAAACCAAATGAAGACAAAGTGGATTAAAGACCAGTCAATCGAAGTGGTAATGGGGCACTAGTGAATCTGGTTGGAAAACCGAGAAATTCACTGAGCAAACTAGAGAGAGTGCAATTGTATACGAAACAGGCAAATTGAAATCGAAATTTTAATAAAAATTAAAATTCTAGAGAACTTTCCGAATCTCAAAGAAAATTAAGAAAAATACCTTAATTAAATTCTACACGCGAATTGAATGGAAATGGGGCACTAGTGAATGTGGTTGGAAAACCGAGAAATTCACTGAGCAATCGAGAGAGAATGAAATTATATTCAAAACGCGCAAATCGAATTCCACAATTTTAATATAATTAAAATTCTAGAAAACTCCGAATTTCACAGAAAATTAAAGAAAAACACTTTACCTGAATTCGATACGCGAATTGAATGGAAATGGGGCACCAGTGAATGTGGTTGGAAAACCGAGAAATTCACTGAGCTGGTCGCGAAAGAATGAAATTGTATTCAAAACGCGCAAATCGAATTCCAAAATTTCAATATAACCAAAATTTTAGAATACTTTCCGAATCTCAAAGAAAATAAAAAAAACACTACTTGAATTCGATACGCGAATTGAATGGAAATGGGGCACCAGTGAATGTGGTTGGAAAACCGAGAAATTCACAGCAATCGAGAGAGAATGAAATTATCGACAAAAAACGCGTAACTTAAACTTCCCACAAATCCCCGTACACTTGAGAATGAAATACCACGCGGTCTGGCGTGATATTGCTGTGTTTTTTTTATTTATATGTTTATATGTATATGTATAAAATCTCAAAGATATGGGGTGACACGTGGCGAATGGCGGGTGGCTCAGTCTGTGGGCCGAGCACAATTATATACCACTTAATGTACCCCACAATACACTTGTGTAAATTGAAATAGCAAGTATAAAAAATGTTATTTGTGTTTGAATGGAAAAAGAGGGAAAAGATTGAGCGATCAATTTCCGGATACTATCCGGCTCGAAGGACCATGAAAATTTGATTGAATAGATGGGGGTTACTGAGATCTGAAGCTCTGGGAATGGGCTCGTTCAAGTTTACTAACTTGAACGAGGACCGCTCTGTGGTTTGATTTCCCCTCGTTTTCCGTAACACTTGTATATTATCAGATTTACATGCAGTAAAACATTTACTCACCTTGTGTAAATTTGTGCGTTGCTTTTCCTTAACAATAACAGGGAGAGAAGAGTGGTGCGTGTGTGTCGGAGATCACTTATCACTTGCTTTAGTTTTCCTTAACGAGCGATGATGTCGTCTTCAAACCGTGTCACAAAAAGAACTAGAAGAAAAAAAAGAACGCCTCCCGCCATCTTGCAAGATGACGAGCCTCGCCCCATGGCGAGTCTCGAACATGGTCCGTCCAGTATTCCCCTCTTTAGGTTCAGGGGAAAAAACAACTTTGGTTTGGTGTAAACAGGATTCGTTAATGGACCGTTCTTTTTCAAAATTTATTTTCTTTGGTTCTGCTTTTAGGTGCACACAGATTTTTTTTAATAATTTCAGATTATTACAATTATTATTAATTATTAGACAATTATGATTAGACAATTAGATTATTAATATTATCGTATAAATTTTAAAAGTGTGCGCAATGTTTCACAACTAGATTTATTCATTCACTAATTTTTCACAACATTATCGTGATATATACATGGTGCCGAACACGAAGGAAACTTGTTTGATTATGAACTTTTTATGATTCTATGTATATATCTTTAGTCGTAAAGTAGTCGTTATTCGAGTAAAATTCATTCCTCTGTCGTACACAAATTTCTCTCGTGTATTTTCAAATAGAGGGAGAATATGGTTTGGGTACTTTGTTTCCTTATCGAATTGACACAAAGTAGAATGAACTCACATATCAATTGCGTAATTCTATCGATCGTTTGCAACAAAAGCAGAACAAGAGCTGTGATTATCAGGTACGGATTTATTAAATTCGCAGTCCACTGAGTGGTCGAATTCGCCGTCTGCCAGCTCCAATTTTCGACCTTTGCTCACAGACTTGTTTCAGCATACAGTGCAAATATCTCAAAACTTATCGATAGGAATTTGATGAGTGTCGTATCACGTTATTCGTAGGAATGCCTAGAAACATGTTGCTGAAATTATATTTGAAGTTTTTATAGAGAAAAATCACTTTCAACTTTTCATAACTTAATAGTGCAGTTCGCTTTATAATGTGTTCAGTCTAACAAACGTGTTTGACGTGATTGACAGATTATCCACCATGGTAACAAAGGTTGTTGAATTTACTCGCAAGTTTTCATTTGTTATGACTAATAGTTGTGGTGACATATAGAGATAATATAATTTATAATATAATTTATAAAAATAATATAATTTAGTATAATATTAGTTAATAAAAAAGTTTTTTGCAAGATACTAGCATACTATATATAAATGATATTTGCAGTTAAATTCTAACTTCCTATGAAATTTTACAAACGTGTTATAATTCTGCAAAATTACATAATAAGTACGGTAGTACAAAATTATCCGAAAAAGATGAATTAAAAAAAATCCGAGACTAAGGAAACGTTTTTAATTATGAACTTATTCTATTTCTGTCCGTCCACAACCATATAATGTAGAACGAAGCAGAATGAAAAGCTCCCTTTGGCTTTAGATCCCGCCGAATCTGTTGTACTAATTTTTGGCTTTTGATGGTAAACAGTAACAATTGTCTAATGTAAGGAATCTCCGAGAGTAAGAAGCAAAACAAATTTCCATTTTGTATATTCATAAACAAAAAAATATATCCCTATTTTTCATGTCTTGAATGATAATTTCACTCTTGAATCAGTCGTTAATCTATCAGAATTCTTTGATTTGTCGTGCACTACTTCGTTCCCAATTAAAGAAAAGAAATGCCTTAATTCCATAGAGTTTTCACAAACGCAGAGTGAGGGAGGTGCTTAAGAGATACGAATTTATTGAATTTAGCGCTTGCTGAGTGGTAATTTTTAAATTAGATCCCTGTTCATTGTCATGAATACATGTAGGTATATGGACACGTGTTATAATGTCGCCACTTACCAAAATTTCCTGGCCTTTGCTCTGTTGGCTCGACGCCTGCTAATGCCCGTAAATTGCAATCCTGATAATCTTTGACTGATAATTCTAATAACTTGGTTAATGAGTTATGACTGACGAAATTCAGATGTGACACTCCGTAGGTCTCGGAGTATCAGACACCAATGTTGATATCATATATAAATATATAAAGACGTTTTATAATGCCGCCACTTACCAAAAATTTCCTGGCCTCTGCTCTGTTAGCTCCTACTCCTGATAGTTTGGGCTGATAATCCTAACAACTTGTTTAATGAATTATGACCGATGAGGTTTAGAATTAACACTTCTAGGCATACTAAAACGCCAGTGATATTGTCGGGCATAAATATAATAAGCATGTATTACATTGTTTTTAACTTTCTCAAACATTTATAGCTGCTCGTCGAGATAACTATTTTTGAAAAATTCCTAGCACATAGGCACGTCCACACCAAAAGGAGCCTCTACATCAATTGAAAACGAAATTAGTTTTTTCCTAAACTTGAAACACACTCCAAACCATTATCAATAGATTACAATAGCCAAATAGCCCCTTTCCATAATAAAAAACCCCATTACTACAATATCATTTGATTCTCAATTGAATAAAAATGTGTTCTTAGCGGCATTGTGGCCGCTTACCAATATATGCCTGCTCTACTATGTTAGACTTGACGCCTGCTGGCGCTTGTATTTGGAATTGCACTACTGACAATAATTTTAACAACCTATTCGATGAGTTCCAACATATATAAGATTTCCCATTGGAGTTCGCGAGGGTTCAAATTCTTTCAAAATAAATTTTAAAATTTGTAAAATTATGGCCGAGAAAAAGAAATCGCGTGAAAGATCTGCCAATTACAGTAACGCTGACATGGAAAATTTGGTAGAAATCTGTTTAAGATATAGTAGCGTGTTAGAAAACAAAGCGACCGATGCTACTAACAATAGACTAATGTCAAATACGTGGAAAAAAATTGGAGAAGAGTATTGTGCACAATATCTGGTAAGCAAGATGTGCTTTATTGCATTTCGATAACATCGGAAATTTTAACAGGCTCGTACAGTAACCTCCTTAAGAGAAAAATACGATGGAATAAACCGGTATATAAAAAAACAGAAAGCTGAAGAAAGGTTTTCTTGTCGCGTTACTGGTGGTGGCCCCCCAATCAAATCAGCAAAACCACTATGTGGCGCATTAGCTAAATTGGCTGATGTTATTTACTTATCCATTGAAGGGCTGCCACCCAGACCAGGAGACAGCGATAGTCAATCAATGGATACAGTTTTACATCCGATTGCCATACAACCACTCAATGACATTATAATAGAAAACCTTTTGCAAGAGGACGCACAGCCTGAAAATTTTACTGAACTTTTACAAAGCCAGCTAGAAAAACCTACCATTGGTATATTAACGGTTGATACTCCGGCTGAAAACGATGTAACACCGGAATTATTTGATAACCTTGAGGTCACACCAGTGCCACCTATCAGCGTTAGTATTACATCATTTAGTTAGGCTGACCAGAAGTACGGAATTGGTCCGAACAATCCGGAATTTGTGACCTTGTCCGGTATCGTAATTTGTCCGCCATTTATTTGTCCTGCAAAACAAATTTGCAGGATATTCGTAAAAACATTATTCTTCGGGATGGAGAAATGGCGATGGAAAAACATAAGCACATATTGGCTGAACTAAAAGCTGCCAAAAGGCGAGCTATCGTTCAACACAGGGTTGAAATGCCAAATGTGAGAGCTACTGCACGTTGGAAAAAATCACTGAGAACAATGAAAATGAAAATGTTATAGGATAGATGTTATAGGATAAAAATACTTAAAGCCGAATTAAACCAAAAGAAAAAGATTGATGCTTCAAAAAGTCGTTGCATGTCTTCTGATTAAAAATAAATTATATAAAATCGTTACTCTTTTTTATAGATTTCATAATAAATAATCAGTCATAATAAAGATTTAAATATGTTGATCTACTTCATTGTTTCTTAGCAGTGATGGAAAATAAAGTGCCAATAGTTCTCCACGAACATTACGATTTCCTTGGGGGTTGAACTCATCCGAAGGTTCCGTGGGGATTGCAGGTACGTATAATAAATCGTCGTTTCCTTCAATCTCCGTTTGTGGAAGTGAGTCATTTTGATCTACACAGATGTTGTGCAATGCTGCACATGATATTATTATTTCTTGCACCGTTTCAATTTTCATACGCATCCCCAACGACAGCACCGGAAAACGTCTCTTTAGCACCCCATAGCTACGCTCAACCACGTTGCGGGTCCGAATTTGACTTTCATTATAAAGTCTCTCTACCACGTTGCTTGTATTTAGCAAAGGAGTCGCTAAATACATGGTATTTTTGTAGCCAGAATCGCCAACGATTAGAAATCTTCCGTACACTCCAGTTTCTAACTGCCATTTTATTTCGCTGTTGTTGAAAATAGTCTGATCGTGGGTTGCTCCAGGCCAACGTGCGATAATGTTAAGGATTTTTAAATTTGCTGCTGCGATAGTTTGAATGTTTAGAGAGAAATAGCCTTTCCGATTTCGATAGTTTTCTGCAAATTGACCGCCTGGAGACTGTATTCTAATGTGAGTGCAGTCAGTAGCACCAATACATCGTGGAAATGATGCAATTACGTAAAAAGCTAGAAGGAAAACGTAAATTTCTTAATTCGTGGAAAAAAGTACTTTAACTCACCCTTACAAACATCGCGCATCTCTTCCTCAGTACTTGGCATTTTTATGAAATTTTGGGCAATAGAGGCGATTGCAGCTGAAACTTTTTTTAAAATGCGACACACAGAAGCAATCGACACACCAGTGAAATCTGCAATGCTAACTTGCATTGATCCTACGTCATAAAACCGCAGCGCAATTAACAGCTGAAGCTCTGGTTTGATATGCCGTGAACTAAATGCGTATATGTTGTAATAATATATTAATGAAAATCAAATGGACAAATATATTACCGATGACTATTATACTGTAATTTGCACTCAATGAGCGACAACACAATTGCAAATGTGCGTTTTGTTAAGCGGAAACGAAATTTGAAATCGATTTCATCCCACTTTTCCAAGTTCATCCGGGGCATCATTTTATATTGCCGGCGCTCATTTATTAATAGCTCGTTTTCCACGCTCTCATCGGATGAATCTGACTGCCAATCTTCCCAGAAATGACGCTCCATTGAGCTTAATAATTGATAAATTTTAAGAAATTTTAACATACCTTCATGGCCCTTAACATGTACGAGTATGTAAAAATATTACTTACCTGAATTCAAATTTCTATTGTTGTTGAATAATTGTAAAATAATTAATTTATTGTGTTATGTGTCTCCTTTTTTTTTTTGGTGTGTCCGCATGGGTTGCTCCGGCTAACCCCTTATCCCAGTATGGGCGTGGTTCTCAACCTCCATGCGTCACACGGGACACCACAATAAACACTAAAAAAGAAATTTGAGCACAAAAAAAACAAATATTACCATTTCCCATTCCTACGAATCCCTATTTCCGTCTTCCGCTAGTCGCCATCTGGTCTCGCCCCCTTTCTGCCCCGCCCCCAAGGAAAAAAAATTTTTTTTAGCCGCTCATTTTGTTTTCATACATAATCAGGTATACTTATAACACAACTATACAACTATATTTATAATAAAACAATAGAAAAAAAATTGATTTAGTTTTAACGCAAAAAAACAGAAAAATAATCAAAATGTTCTACTTTTCTTTCCGACCCCTCTCTTTGTATAATTTGAGGGTAGAATTCCTCAAATGAGCTCTCTTGAGGAATGTTTCGGGGTTATAGAAAAAATTCTTTTCACCGATTTCCTTTTTTGTTTCGGGTGTACAGGGATTAGAATAAAATAACTAAAAACTTACACAAGAAATACATAAATACAAAATTCAAAATACAAGTATATCTATCCAATAGTATTAGGCATTTTTTTTACAAAACACAAAGAAATAATCTCTATTCTAATCACAGCGACAACCACATGCAACTGTCCGCTCTCTGGGTCAGGAATATTCTGTATGGAGCCTTTTATTCGCTTTAACTTCAAAAAGGTCAGTTCCTCGGGCAAGTATTATGGCAAAATTGGATAGAGTTGTGTAAATTCATAGAAAATTGGATAGAATTGTGGTAAAATCATTGGGCGCGAGGTGGAGACTTTAATCGTTATCCTACCCTGGAGCCCTTTTCTCTTACTGGACTTATTTGAACTCACAAACGCGTTCTTATGAACTCTAGCATGGCACTTAACTTATATGGCATGGTGGGCAACGCCAGTTCCAATTTTCCGCCAGATCCTTGCGTTTCTGTTCTGCCGACTCTTATAAAAGTAGAATTCGAATCAACCGTCTTGCGCCCCTCGTAGACATGCAGGGGACTTCTCTCACCTCACGACCCAGAAATTTCTGTAGAACATTAAGCATCATATCAAAAAAAATGGTTCCTTTTTATATTACAAACACAAAAAAATATAACTTTTCTCTTCACCGCACTTACACCGTATGCCTTCACTAAATTTCTTCTTTTTAGCTCCAAAACTCTGAAATTTTCCTCCTTCTTCAGGCTGCGCTGGATTTCAGGCACTTAAAAT
This sequence comes from Physocephala rufipes, assembly GCA_963966595.1. Classification (NCBI taxonomy): domain Eukaryota; kingdom Metazoa; phylum Arthropoda; class Insecta; order Diptera; family Conopidae; genus Physocephala; species Physocephala rufipes. The sequence continues at coordinate 23,697,801 of OZ016505.1, forward strand.
TTTCAATTCTAAATTTTATTTAAAGTTTTTTTCAGAGCAACCGCAGACCGTCGTTGCTGAGCGATTTATCCCTTCTAATTACTAAATTGTTCTTTTGACTGTACAACAGTCCTCAACTTCGCTTCTTGTTTCGCATTTAATGTATTTATGAACCTTCTTCTTGCAATTTTGACACTGGATTACGGTACCTTATTTACTTACTCTCCTTCTGTTTACATGTATCGGCATTAACCCACTAGAGATCTACATGCAACAAATTTAAAATATTTCAATATTTGTTCAAAAACTTCAACTGAAATCTTCGTACACGAATGAAGAACCCAAATTGCTTAAAAAAACTAGCTGATGAGTCTCTATCGGACACTCAGTGGCGATGATAATTTATCAGTCTTATAAATTTTTTATCAGGTATCTTTTCTTCTATCGATCTGTTAAATTCATTATAAGGAGGTGAAGAAACTGAAATTGAATTGATAACGCCTAATGGTGAACTTTTAAATTTATCAGGTGGTGAAGAAATCGACCATTACTATTTTGCCAGTATTTATTGAAGCTATGAATACATCAGTTTTTATTGTTACTTTTATAAAAATTTTATTTGTGTCCGAGGCTAATTTATAAAAAAATTGTTTTCGCTAACATTAGTTTCTTTTAAATTGTCTACTTCCTTTAGCGTTAATGCATAAATAATTCACAGAAAGTTAAATGGAATTTCTGCGACTTCTAACTTTAACATCTCACCACCGACGACTCGCCTTTTTTTAATTTTCATATTTTAATTTCTTTCCGTTCCGTCCGTATAGCCGTCCCTCTCTCACTTCGTGCATTCGCCTTATATACGGATCCCACAAAGTGGCGTGATCCGATGTTCATGTACATAATTCAAATTTTTGGTGTTCAGTCAGGAATTGAAATATTACAATTTGGAATTGCAGAAATGGATCCCGCAAAGTGGCGTGATCCGATGCTCATGTATATAATTCAAATTTTATGTTTGGACGGTTGTGCATAGCATGCCGTCGCATGAGGTAGGAGAGGGGCGTCGATAGGGATCGAAATTTGGCGATTAAAATTTACAGGGTGGACCACACTGGGTTTAGGTTTTTATAGATTTGGGTTTTGAACATGTTATAGGAAATGTATTTTAAATTTTTTTTGTTTTGTTTTCTTTGTTTTAGAAATTTTGAAAATTTTAATTTTTATTTCAATTGCCTTCGTAATAAATTCATTTATTATTCTTATGTCTATTATATTTTTTTAAAATTTTTGCAATTTTATAGGATAGTGCTTCTGACGTTAATACTTTTATGCTTTGTATTACTATATCATTTTATTAATATATCATAATTTCTGTACTGTTTTCCTGAAAACTAGCACATTCTATAATGTTTTCTAAAATATTTGTAATTTTAAAATCTAATTCCTCAATGCTACTTACTTTTAATTGGGAAATTAATGTTGAAATTTCGAACGGATTCATTGATGGTCGGTAATGTTGTTTCCGAATTTCTTCACATTCTTCCCAAGTTGATGGTGGTTAGATTAGGGATGTACTTCAAAGTTTCTTGTATTTTTGCATTGATGATGATTTTTGTACTTCTATACGTTGTTAGTTCTTCATAATTTAGGTTTTCTCTTGTTTATTCTTCATGGAATTCTGGATTTTAGTTCATGGAATTCTTAGATTTTATTCTTCATGGAATTCTGGATCCAATTATTTAGTTTCAGTGAATAAGTGTTTATTAAGATTGAGAAAGTTGCTGAACAAATTTGACATATAAAGAAAACTGATATTTGGTGTCTTTGATATCTTAAAAACAACAAAATATGTTTTTATACAAGTTCCAACATTTTGTTCAATACTTTCTTAATTCTCTTGCTGCTTATTTGTTTCGCCTGTTCTTTTTCTTTCGCCTTTGCTGTTTTAGCCATTGTTTTTCGTTTCGCCAACTGCGCAAATTATATTTTTATATTTTATATAAATAAAAATACAAATTTTATATTTTACAATCACCAACAAAAAAAAATTGGACTGCTAAACGTATTAGGAATTAGCATCTTGAACTGTTGATGGCGGGTTCTACTTCAGAAAATAGTAAATGTATAGATGGAATCTATATCATCTTCAGTGTCTAATTTCGATCTGAAACGTTATGAACGCCCTACCCTTTATTTCTTTGGATTTGGTATGGTCTATAACTACATAACTTTATAACTACATAAGTCCTTTCGTTTTGTAAACAGGTTCCTTTTATTTTTAGTGGTTTCTATTCTTATAGTGAGGAAGCCATTCTGGTAGATAGTAGACGGTGATCTTCTTTTTATTGCTATTGTCCATCTGTTTGAAGAAAAAATTGTACACTTGGATTTTTGTAATGATTATTTATTGTGCGATGCAATGTCGGTGAGCCAAAAAGAAAAAGAAGCCATATCAGCAAGAAAGCAGATCTGACAGCGATAAAGCATTGCCATATCAGAGATTTGAGTGAAAATTTTCTGAACACCATCTTTTATGTGTCCTCTATTATTATGAGATGTCTGATTTGATTTTTGTCGATTAGTTTTTTGTAGATTATGATTCGTTCGTCAAATGTTTTTTCTGCTCTCGAGTGTGTTTAGGCGTCATCCTTTATGCTGAATATTGCGAAGTTGGTTTCTATTGTTGCGTCTAGTTTTTCTGTTTTCTTTTTGTGGTCTGTTATGTGCTCGTGGAGCTTTGTTTTTCATTTACGTCCTGCTTATCCAATGTAACTGTATTGGCAATTGGAAGTTAATTTGTATGTCTCTTATTTATTTACTGGGTCACCTGTCCTTGTTTGTAAAATTTTCCCAAAATTATTTCTCGTCGTGAATGCTATGTCTGGGTTATTGTACTCGACCAGGTGACTGATGTTTGAAAACCCAAGCCCAAATGTGAACAAAATATAAAAAACTATATATTGAACTAAAAGAACTATGTAATGAACTATGTAGAGAATAAAAAGAGCGGGAAAAGCAGGAGTAGGGGACACCACAGAACTGTACGTTAACCAAAGAACGAAGAAAATATATATTATACTGTGAACTATAAGAACGAACTATAAGGACTATGAGAACTATAAGAATGAGTGAACTCTAGTTCGCGCATGGAGGAAATGAACTACAAAGAGCGCTCTCGTCCCGAACTATAATGCCCAAGACTAAACAACAGTAGCAAATGCAGGTCTGTTACTTTAAGTCATTGGTATTCTAAAGCTGATATGATACTTCATTTTTTCTTCATTTTTTTCGTACTGATTTTCAATACGGTGTGAACAGAATAGCAATAGTTTGTAAGAAAAAGACAAACTTACGTACTATTTTGAATGTCAAAAATTGCCATAAGTATCTTAAATTTTTACGTTTCGCTTAAATTGAGTTTTAAAAAATGAGTGGAGTATGGAGAGATGAAATAGTTCTATTTCTGATAGATAAAATAAAGCAATGCGAGTAGGTTTGGAACTTTCGCCATCCAAACTACAAAAATAAGTGCAGAAGGCAACAATTTTGGCTAACATTGTGCGACGGAAATTTCAGAAATTCATCTTTCAAGATGTTGTATTTAATTGGAATCGTCTCCTTTAAAATGCGAGATATAGTGGATTGTTGTATGCGGAACAACAACTGCAGCGATTTTTGTGTTTCTCCTAGGAGTAATAATTCAACCATGAGCTATTAACAAAATCTAATTTTATTTACCTGTAGCCAAGTATCGCAGCACAACTTGAAGTCTTTCTGCTGGCCGTATTGCGTTCCTAAATTTTGTATCTTCTTTTGCAATATATGGGGAAATCTTTTCTAAAATCACTTCGAATTGCTGAGGAGTCATTCGCAATACATTCCTATATAAATTGGTATCTTCACACGTTAGTTCCTTTAACAGTTTGTGACTGAACCCTATATATAAAAGGGTATATAATTAACACGAAAATAACGTAAATCACAAAGGCTATATATGCACCCTCGTCTTCTCTGCGCAAGAGCCACTTTGATGAAAATTTTTTCTTGGTGCTGCTTTCATTATCCAACTCTGCAGCAGCATATAATAAATTTGTGTACTCATCTACTAAATCCAAAATTTCTAATTCTTCACACATCATGTTCAATGGATATATGTATTTAAAATTTATTGAATTTAAAAATGTGTTATCGTTTATTGTTATTGTTTACTGTTTATGTATCTATTGAATTTAAAAACTTGGTATTATTTTTTACTTTGATATTCACAGCTGATATAAGAAATTGGAGAGAAACGTCAAGAAATTGCAAGCAAACTCATATTAATGCGCCAGACTTCACATTTTTTTTTTAACTTGATCCAATTTTGAATTCTATATCGGTTGCTTCACACTCATAATTACTTCCGTTGGTGGCGCAGTCGCACTCTTCTTAACGCATTTGTCGTAAAACGACAAGTACAAAAGAAATGAAGTATCATACCAGCTTAAGGCCAAATTTGTATGCAGGGCCGCTCATTGGTGTAGTGGCGCCTTTGTGCAAACTAATATTTTTGCGCACCCCCCGCCCCCCTTCCCTTCAACTTAAAACTTTCTCTTTCTTTTTATTTGCTCATTTGCTACAACAACATACATAAAAACGTTTCAAAATAATATATTACATATTTATTTTTCTAGCTTTAAGAGATACAAAATTCTTAAATAGATATTTAATGTTTATAGTGTCCACAATATCATTTTCGATAGATATTATAGACAAATCAGTAAGCCGTTCTTCTGACATTGTGGATCGCAAATAATTTTTTATTAATTTTAGTTTAGAGAAACTTCTTTCCCCAGAAGCGACAGATATAAGCAGTGTAAGGTAAATACGCAACACAATAGCTGTGTTTGGAAACGTTTCCATTAAATTATTTTTCAATATATAGTCTAAAACATCCTGAGGAGACATTTCATCTTTTGTAAAACATTTCAAACTTTTTAGTTCTTGAAACAAACTTATACCGTCAATATCCCGATCTTCTGAATTTTTTTATCAGTCAATTTTATGAGTACATTTTTGCAATGTTTTAGTAAGTCGGCATCATTCCAATCTTTTAATTTGCTTATATTGTGCACAATTTTAAAATCTTCATTATGCTGTTTCAATTGTACAAATCTTTCTTCAAGTGATAATATCGTAGTATCTAAAATCATAAAAAAATTCAAACTTAAATTTTTCTTTTGCATCACTTATTGTTTCATCTGATGCTTCGTACTCAAATATTTTTTTCACTCTTTTTCGAACTTCAGGAAAAACAGGATTGATATTTAGATCGTTTGATACTTTCTTTGCAGAAGTAATAATAGTCTCAAACATTTCATCGGTTCTAAGATTTCTAATATGCTTTGTAACAATATCAAGATTTTCTGTAACTGTTTGTATGCTACATTTTGGATTCTGCATAATTTTGCTTACAATATTTACGGGGCTTAAAATATCATACCATATAGTATGTTACAATACTATATATAGTATAGTATATAGCAGATAAATTTATATGTACAGATTTTTAAAATTCAATTGTCAGCCTGAACTCTAGAATCGATATCCTTAGAGTCGTCTTCAGCAATATCTAGAAGAGCATTATAAATTTCACTAGTGTTACTTTTAAGCGGTGTTAGTGCTTCAATTCTACTTTCCCACCTAGTAGTACATAGCGGTTTCAAACTTAAGTTTTTAACATGTTTTTTTAATATAGCCCAACGCTTTACTGATAATGAAAAATAATTGTACAGTTCCTGTATTACAGCAAAAAAATGACTGTTTGAAAAAAAGTGAAAAAATGAAAGTTTTGCTTCATCATTAACCACTAAATTCAATGAATGTGCAACACATGGAATAAAAAATGCTCTTGAATTAATGTCAATGATTTTTTGCTGTATCGAATCAATTGTATTTTTATTATCTAAAAACTTTTTTAGTTCGTTATATTTTGAACTATTTTCAATGTGTACATAACTTGTTTCGTGTTTTTTTAAGATATGACTTAAGTGTTTCCAATCATTACAACCGTATTTTACGGTATTAGTAAGTTGCGTATTTTGATCACCAAATATTTTACAATGATAACAAAAAACCGAATTTTGCGATTCTGAATAAATTAAATAACTTCTAATTTTTTCTCCATTCGGTAACACACGATAGTAATATGATTCGGAAAATTTCCGGCCCGAATCATTTTTAAGGAAATTCTTGTCAACTATTTGTTTAGGATCGTTTTCAATCAAACAGTCTCTAATTAGTATGCTTACATAATTGGGCCAGGTACCTGGATCATTAACATTAAAATCTAAAGAAATATTCGAAGTTTTCACGTTTTCCAAATTTTTATCTACTGCAACATCTTTTGACGGGGTGGTTATTGATTTCTTCTACTACATCGTGCTGTATTATATTGTAGGTGCTCGAAGTGGTCGTTTTATTGAAAGATTCCGTTATTATCGGCACTGATTTCAAACCTTTGTTCAATGATCCAGCCAATTTATATTCGCACTGTTCTTGTTTTGATCGTCTCTTTCTATTTTGCGCTCCGGATAACTTTTTAGACGTTTTTTCCGACATCTAGGGTTAAAATATATATATGGTTACTATTTGTACGTATAATATCATTGTTTTAAAAAAATATCTTCTTCTATTGAAACATAGAATTTAATTAGATCTTGTACACTTACAGTATTTATTATATAAATTCTGGAAAGGAATTTGCACTTTCTTTTAACACAATGCACACAAAGATTACTACAAAAATTGTTTAGTGGGCTATAGACTCTTCGTTAAATTATTTTTTGCTTCGAACCGTCGTCTCTAGCGTCTCGAAGCACATTGCCTGCAACGACAGTCTATTGCTTTCTCATAAAAAGCACACACCTACAGACACTAAATATAATAATGCATACAATTGAGGAAACGGCAAACCATCTCCGTGTTCATCGCTTTTTTTTCGTCACTTTATGAAGCCAATTGCTAACGGTAATTCCCGATTCTTTATGTTGTTTCACTTTCAACGTTCACATAGTGTTCATGCCATGACAATTCTTTTTTTAGAATAATTTCATTTGATTTTTTCAGAGAGGCGTATTTTAACAGGAGAGTTGCCTTTGCTCCTCTCATTATTAGAAAACAAGGAATAAGGTAAGGGAGAAGTGGGAAGATTAAAACTGAAGTGAAGCGACATACGCACAAGAGTGTAACACTTTTATACCTTACTGCGTATCATAAGCCAAAAAAGCTAAAAATATTTATTCCTTAATTTTAAAAGGCGCCCGTTTCAACAGGCGCCTTTGTGCGCGGCACAACCTGGCCATATGGGATGAGCGGCCCTGTTTGTATGTCATACTTAGAATAATATCTAAAACCAAGAGACCGATTAGCGGAGGGACGTCAAGTCAACAATAACCCCGATTATGTCATTTGTACTTTCGGCATATGTCAAGGACAGACAATCCGACTAGATATTTTCCAAATTAATACAGTTGGCATAGTTTTTTACGCTCATTTCTGCAACAACAAAGTTTTTTGTCTGTCTCCTATGTGGGCGTGGTTAGAGCCCTTAAAAGTTTGAAATATAACCCTCGATATCTCGTAAACCATGCTACCAGTATCAATGAGACTAGTATCGTTGGAAAGCTAGGAAAATGCTCTTAATTGTAATGTAATATAGTATTTTATCTAAAAATGTCTCGTTTTCGAAATAAAGACGATATTCAATTTTAGTACCTTTTTTTTCGCATTCAAAAATTTTTTACATTCAAATATGCGTAATTAACCCACAGCAATATAAAAAATAAGAAGGAGGATACTATTAGCAAACGCAGAAAATTTATTTCATCCAAATCGGTGCAGCAGTTTCGGAGAAACCTTCTCTTGAAAGTTATTTGAGACTACACTTTTTGAAACCCTTCCTGAACCAGTAAACTTGCATATTTTCAATAGCAACACCTATCGACTTTGCAATCACACAATATGGGATGGTGGTAGTGCACTTTATGTTTTCATTGCTTTGCTTTATTAATAACGAAAAGTTGTTCTTTTAAAAGCTCTATTTAAATGAAGTGAAATTATCGGCGCAGGCAAAAAATTTTTAAGAAAAATCGCGCGATTTTTTTTTAGCTCGTTTTTTATTTTCTTATATAAATCAAAATATCAAATTAGCACTGCAAATATCACAAACGCTCAGTTCTAAATTCATGAAATTTTATTAAATCCTGTAATGTATTAAAATTAAGAAAAATAATTAAAAATTTATCTCTTTGAAACCATTATTGGTTGCCCTGAAAAGGGCAGTTTCAGAAGACATGTTTTAAATAAAATTTACATGGTTTCGTCGTCACTTTCTTCATCTTCCACTTCATAATTTACCCGATTTTCCTTATCCGACGAATTATACAGTTCGCCGGCAAAGTGGAAAAATTGGGACAAGGCGTCCTGCTTTTTAGCTCGACATTGCCTTTTAAATAAAAATGTTGCTAAATACCCGGAAAAAAGCTTTTCTTCCGGGTATATTCAGGTAATGACGCCTTTACATGACGCCATAAACTTTCAATGGTGTTCGTATGTGCACCTGTCTCCGGATCCTTAAAATTTAGTGAGTGGTTGACCCTGAAGTGGTTGAAACCCTCCTCTTGCAGGCAATCATATGACTATAAAGGATAGAAAACAGATAATATGAAGCAAAAATAGATACTACAATACATACCTTCCAACAATCGGATATGATTGTTGTACCCGGTTTCACATTGTCTTTTATTATTTGAAGAAGCACCTCTTTGGTCCTCTCCTCTACCGGTACAAGGAAACACCGATTACTGCCCCTCTCTACCCCGCCAAATACCCACTGGCCTTCCACTGGATGACCTTTGTGGTATTTGCGACGGCCAAATTTGGACTCGTCAATTTCCACCACCGTATTTGGTCCTCCAATTTTATCCTGGTTAGTGGTTGTAGCATATATGACCACCTCTCTGTGGGATGAGAACCAGTCTACCGCTGTCGCCTTGGTTATATTTAGCTAAAAGAAATACTTTAATAAAAATACTGTAATAATAATAAAAACACAATCATACCTGCTTCACAATAAAATTTTGCTGTACACCTTCTAGCCAAAGTGCACTAAAGGCAACTATTTTACATATTGGCAGCTTCGACTGCTCGAAAAAGGTGTTTTTACGAAGTGAACTACTTGAATTGCACTTCACCCTTTTGTTGTGTGCATTGCGGTATATTTGGTGGCATACCCAGTGGTAGTTGTCCTTACTCCTGGCATTTTTTCCTAATTGGAATAAATACCCATTGGGACATTTCAAATTCCTTGGAATTAAATTCCACTCTTGTAGCTGCCCGAAGACACTAAGTATTTCCGTAAAAGTAAGCATTTTTGAAAAATTTTCAAAAGCGTAGAAACTCATAGAATATAATTCAATTCAAACGAATTAAATGATATTTCTATATTGCAACAACAACAATACATGAGACAACAATACATGAAATACAATACATGAAATAAGGGAAACCCCCGTTATAGCAAGAAAGGCCCAGGGTTACATTTTTGATAGACGTTGATAGTACAAGTTTATAGGTACAGGATAGGTTTCAAAAAACGCAGTCTGAGTGCCTCTTTAAAAGAAGGTTTCTCCGAAACTCCTGCACCGATTTTGATGAAATAAATTTTATGTGATTGCTAATAATCCTCTTTCTTTCCTTATATTTCTATTTGAGCTACTTACGTATGTTTTCCTGCAAAAAATTTTTGATTCCGAAAAAAAACGCAGTAAATCAGTTTTTCGCATTTATTTCTAAAACGGAAAATATTTGGGGAAAATGTTGTATTACATAAATTGAGCGGAATTTTCCTAGCTTTTAAACGGTACCAATATTGTTGAAACACTTAGCGCGGTTTAGGAGATATGAAGAGTTATATTTGAAACTTTGAAAGGCTCTAGCCACGCCCCCAAGGGCCGTAGACAAAATTGTTGTTGTTGTTGTAATCACCGCAAAAAACAACAACAACAACAATTTCAAAAAAATACACGTGGATTGCTTGTCCTTGACCTGTTCCGTACTTTCTATCGTCAAGCGATAAATGATTGGGATAATTGTGGAGTTGACGTTCACAGTTGATGATTATTAATGATGATTTCTTAAGAAAGAGTTAAGAAGAGAGAAAACCAAACATTTGAACGAAATCAATCTCAGAGTTCGGCAGTCACCCGCTCTCATTCACCCAGCTCGTAATGAATAAAATTCTTTCGAAATTCCGCTAATACTGCGATTAATTTCGTATATACGTAAAACAGAAATTCGTGTAATTTTTGTGAATTCAACGGAATAGAGAACCGAAGATCGCTTGAATCATTTCCAGTTTTCAAATGGAAGACCTAATTGCTAAAATGTGTGTATAATTAATCGTAAAATATATGTAAATAAAAACAAAAACAAAAATAAAAGCAAAAACAAAAGCGATGTACGATCATGTAAAAAACAAATAGTTTTATCCTTTTTGTTTTTTGTTGTACTGTATTATACCTGTGTAACAACATGCAACATTGTGTTTATTGCTAATTGTAATAGATCAATATTAGTTGACAACAATTCGAGTTGTTGTAAATTTACGAGCATCGTTTATGAATTTACATTAAAACTAATAGATTTATAACTTATTATGAATGTTGTTCGTATTTTATATATTTGTGATGATATTAATAATGATGATAAATGTGATGTTAGTTTTTAATTAATTATGATATTAATTATTGATTTATTATTGCAGACAAGAACTTTTCTGATGTAATCGTAAAGATATAGATGTAATATTTTTGTGCTAACTAAATTACATGCGAAAATGGTTTCCTATGTTTAAATTTACAATAAAGGTTGTACGATTTCAAAACGTAAATTTATTAACATATTGTTTCCGACGATAAAAATATGATATTGATATAGCGTATGATGCTAAAAGGATCATTATGCATTAAGCAGTTGTTGTTATATAGCAAATAAATTTATACTTATACAACGCAGACATTTTTAATACATTTATTTTAATATCAAAATATTAAATTTGTGTCTAAAGTAATATGTGTCTAGATAAAATAATGCGTGTTAATAATTTAAATATATTTTAGAACGGCGGCAAGCCTTTTTTCAGAAATAACTAAAAAGAAAAAAAAATAAAAAAACCCAACAAAGACAAAAGTCATTTTTATTATTAAAAATTCATTCTAGACGACATGTCGTTAATAGATTAATGTGTTCGTTCCATAATTCCGAACATCTGGTGTCGTTTTTCTGGTGTCTCGTCTTTCCAGTTGTCTTTTAGCTGTTTTATAGTACTATAGGTGACGCTATTCTGAATATACCTATGTCAAATAGTTGAAAAGCAACTGGAAGGCGAGATCGGCCGTTCGAAAGTGACTGTTCTTACTCTGTAACGGTAAGTACTAATATGATGGTTTTTAAAAATTAAATATTAATTGAGATAAGAACAAACAAATTGTTAAATTTATTACAAATAAATGTTTTATAAGTTTTTGTAATTAGATTAGGCATTTCAGGTTAAAGTTTTAAAGCATTTTTATAATGAACAAAAGTGTTATAGAGGAATTTTAGGACTCATGAAAACGAGAATATATTCAAAAGCTTATACTAAATTTTTGTTTGAGTATAAGCAATTAATGCTGTTGAATTCATCTGCTCTTTAGAAATGGCCGTTTTTTCAAACGAGCGACAGCCACACGTACATTTGTTGATATTTTAAGTATTTGCCGTTTGTTGTTTTGCTTACCAGCTCTGCTTTATCTTCTATATAAAACAGATATGTTACTGATGAAAATTTATCCGAAGACGAAATTTGTAAATTCTAATAGGAAATGTTTGATATTTGTCTATAGTTTTGAAAACAAATGGGTCGGTTTTTTGATTCCAACAGTTTATTGTATTAGCGTATTCCAGAGCTCCCATTATCTCGTCTTTTCAGTTGCCTTTCAATTACTCGATATTACTAGGAAAGACTTCACCGATTATAACTAACTTCAATAGTTGAAAGGCATCTGGAATTGTTAGACTAGATAAGACGATATAAACCTCGGAATAAGTAGTCATGCCATTAATAAAAAAGGAACATATTTAAGCAACGTAACTAACATTGCCGTGTGTAATTTCATAAATTGCTCCGATTGAGTGTCCCGTGTTCTGCTTCGGTTCAACTCCTGTGTCATAATGTCATAAGAAAACGTATAAAGTATTAAAAGATTGTTCTTGATTTGTTTACTTTCGCTTTTATTTTCTACTAAAAATTTTATACGCTATTCCTTAAAACAATGAAAACTATCAATAAAGAAACCTTAAGTTTCTTGAGGTGTTGATTTTTGAAAATTTTTAAATTTGCAAACTATAATAAATCGTAATAATAATCGTAATTAATGCAGATGACAGTTTTTATTTACTTCATATATTATATAGCATGTAAATAAATATCTGCTCTTTCAAAACAATAGTATACAAGTCTTCTACTTTATTCACGTATTCGTTTTACATAATCTCTTAACACGTTAACGGGTGTATTTTAAATATTCGATCAACGGAACTCTTCTTGGTTTTTTCGTTATTTGTTAAATATTTGTTGTTTGTGAGAATGGAACTAGTAAGAACGCTAATTTCGGCTCGGCTTTTAATATAAATTTATTGTTATTGGCGGTACAGCAGGGTGGTACACGTCCCTTTTAATATTTAAGATAAATTTACATTCGTGGTCGTGTTCGAGATAAATTTTTGCCATACGATTCTGTTTAAAAGCGGCGAAAGTGAACTACGTATGATTTTCATCCATTTGCAACACTAAATATGACAAAAGAAAACGGGTATTCCTGTAATTGTGATCTATCCGGACAGACAGAGAGCACGACAGATAGACAGATAGAAAGATAGACTGAGAGACGCACGGACAGCCGAGCCGAATCAGCACATAATTTTGAGCCAGAATATAAATATTTCCATATCTTCCACATCTTCTTTAATGCATTCAAAACGCAAGAACAAACCTATTGCACTCTAATCCTTTGGGTGTAGAGTATAATGAAAGTCAGTGCATAGTCCATCTATATTGGGAATTGGGAATTCGCGTAATATTTTATATATTGAAGCTCAATAATTTTTGGACTTTTTCATTAAAAATTTATTAATTTATGACACTCATTTAAGACAATAAATATTTAAATCCGTGACTAGGCGCGTATATTTTTTTTAACATTTCCAATAAATGAAAATAAAAAAGAGTTTAGTTTTTAAAATAAAAGTAAAATAAATTAAAATTAAATTTTAATTAAATTAAAATCTAAAATAAAAATGAGAAGAATTTGCATTCTATTAAAAATCTAATGAAGTTTCTAATGGATAAATAATAAGATTTAGCACATTGATATAAATTAAAAAAACCGGTTTTTCAAAAAAAAAAAATCATATACTAAACATAATATGGTTTTCTATGGTTTGTAGGTCTGAAAAAAATCTGTTTACGAGACAGTAGTGTATGTGTATGGCTTATACGTATCCGCAGACGTATACCCGAGCGTATGCGTAAAGCACTCGAAAAAATCTCGATAAAGTGCGATAGATAGATATAGAAACAGATTTATGGATTGAGATTTCACTAATTAATTATTCGTAAAAAATGTGGCCTAATAATCATATCTTAACTTAAGAATATTAATAATTTTAAAGGAATTTTAATGAATTTTTATTATATTTAATAATGAAAAATTCTTTGGTTCCACAAAATGTAAAAGCGAACTAAGGCCACAAATTGGCTAATAGTTATGTTTCCTGATTAACTTATTGTGGAAGTCACTATTGCGAACTGTCACATCCTTTTGCAGATGCTTTTTAACTGTTCGACATGGGTATGAGCGAGTCGGTGCAATAGGTAACTATGCCAAATAGTTGAAAGGCAACTGAAAAAAGACGCGACCATACGTAAAGCGATTTATGTAATAAGTTCATGTTTGTAAGATATTTGATGTTCATTACGATTTCGTAAATGAATTTCATTGCAATTCCTTGCCAAATTTTGTTTGGAATCGAATTTTGGAAATGAAGACGACGTTTTTGTTTTCCTTTGTGACCTTTTTTAATCTCCCGTAATTCTTAAATCTTTGTAAGATTATACGAAAACAGAAATATAAGCTTTAAAAAATTCGTGATGTTTATAATTTTATAATTTTTATTTGTACAATATATATAAATTAAATTATTGTTACATAAATACGCTCTAAACTTTATAAATCTTTCTAAACACTGATTTAACTAACGTTAACTTTGCACTGAATACATTCGTATATTGCATTATCTTCACAATACACTCACTATCTTTTCGTCCTTTTTAATCCTTTCAAATTCTATTCGCATGCAATTTTTCCATCAAAACTGCTTAGCGCGATGGCAAATGCTTGCAGTGCACATATTGGATAACGGTAATCCATAGTGAACACATCTTCCGAGGTACGACCGAATTGCATAACAATATAATCCGGATCGGAATCATGAACGAGTTGAAAATTTTTAACCGATGCTTGAGTGACACGCCCATGAAAATTTAAGACATATGATTGTGTTTCGTCATTCCAAACGGGCGTTTTATTATGAAGCTCGACAATATTGTCCATGTTCTGTAAGATTAAACGCGTAGTCATTAGAATATATTGCTGCTTTCTTAATGCCTCGAACTGGTTTACCTTTGTTTTCCACAAATCGAGAATACCTTGCTGTTTGGGATCACTGGAGCTAATACGAACACGTTCATCGTCTTCGGTCATGCCCGGCAGTAGTACGGTCATATTTCGTGGTCCCTTGAAACCCAAAATATTGGTATCCTAATGGTCGGGGATGGTAGGTGTAAAGAAAAAATAAGACTATTGGTTTAGTTAGTGCAGACGTAATGTGACGGGATGTCATAGAAATTAGTGATGCTGTCAACACTTTTAAGCATACTCAATGTATTGAGTTCAATTTTGAATTTTTGTAGAACTGTCTCACTCTTTTACATACATTTTACATGGGTAGCGTAATAGTTGTGTGAAGTGGTGTCAGCATGTGGCGGTTTAAGACCAAACTTCAATTGGTTTGAATACGTCCCCTCCTGCCAGTTCCTTCACTTTACGTCTTGACTAATTGAACGACATAAGACTATCATCAATTTACTCACATATATAACAACTGCCAGATCGAGACGAGGATTCTCGGTGTCCTCCTTACTGCCACTGTCATATACGGTGAAAGTTGTACCGAATACATTCGAACGTAGTTTACCACAGAAGCCATCACCCTGACGCGACAGATCCGTCGGGTCGCAACTGATGATGTAGTTTGAAGTTTTACTCTTCTTACGCTTACGACCACCCAGCACGAATATTTTCTTGCCATAATCTCGCTCTAAATGCAGATAATAAATCGGGAATAGACCGCGATCCATGCCCTTGCGGTCGCGTGTGATGCGACATTTATAGAGGACACCTTGTGCTGCTGGTTGCATAACGAACTGTTCGATGTTGCCAATTATATCGCCTTCCGGCTCAGTGCCATTATCGACAGTCGAATTATTAATTGCCGTTGCCGAGGCTAACGAATGATCCGACATTGTCAGGTGTTGCGTCAGTGGTTGCGTTTGTTCCAATTGTCGCCGATGTCTTTGTGGATGTTTTACAATATTCTCGCCCTTCAGACTCGTACGTGCAGGGCTACGGGTGGGTGTGGTTATTGTGGTAACTATACTGCGGTTTCTGTAGTCTTCTATTTCCTCTTCCAGGCTGTCGTTGCGTTTGAATGTTTGTTGCCGTTGGTGTTGTTGCAGTCGCGTATGTGACTGACTATTGACTGATGATGATGTTGCGGAACCTCCTGAACTCGTTCTGCGACGCGATTCACTCGGTTGCGTTTTAGAGCCACCAATAGGGCTACTCTCTTCATCCTCCAGTTCGTGCGAGGACAATTCTTCGATTAGATCTGTGACGAGGAGAGGATAAGACTTACAAATGAATGCTCAATGAACGAACACATGTGTCTGACCGCTTACCTTCTTGATTCCTATAGCTACTCGTTGTGCGTAATCCGTTGGAATGATTGCTATGACGTGGTGTGCTGTTACTTAATATTTGGTCAGGGTTTTGTGGCGAGCTAATAAATTGCATTGGACCGTCGTAAGCGTGTAGCTCACGGTGTTTTGTAGGCATGCCGGATTTGGGTCGATTGATTTGAAGATCGCTGGCGTGCACCAAGCCAGGCGAGGTTCGCTTTTGACGAATATAGGCTTCCATTATTTGACGCTGTTAAGGAAGCAAGAGGAAATGTTGATTATTATCTACTTCTTATTAATTATGTTCATGTGGAAGAATACGGTATATTTTGCTATAAATAATATTTGAATTAAACGCGAAGTAAAATTGGAGATTGTTGCCTTTAATAAAATTTTAGTATAATCCTAAATTTTCACTCCCAAATCAAATAAATTGCGAATCATTTATTAAATTATCATCATTTATTAATACTTAAGTTATAACTCTATTTTTTGTTTTTCTTTTTGGTCTCCAAAAATAAAAATTGTCCACGCGAGAATTTGCAAAAAATTCTGCCATGGTTATCAAAGATGCATTCAAATTTGTTATTGTGATTGCTGAGGATTTGTGCCTTAGCTATGAGGTTTCTTATAAAGGTGTACCGTACGAATGAAAAGTGATTGGATTAAATCTATGGTAAGTGAAAAGTTTGTGTTTTGTCAGTAAATTTGTGTTTTTATTATTAAGTGACTGTTTTCTATTGTTTCCCATCAAATTATGAATACATTATAAATTTTAAAAAATACATTAGGAACTATGGGCAAAGGGAGATGAACAAAGAAGCAGACAATATTTAATAAACATAATCTTAAACAAAAAATAGCGATAATAGTAAACAAATTTACTTTGGAATATGTCGCTGTACAATAATAAGTATAACAACAATAACAACAAACGATTGAACATATAAGTATTCAATAATAGAGGAAATTAATACAAACAGAATATCAATCAATTAGAGGGGAAAACCAAATATAATCGTAGATATGAACACGTGATCAACAACATCATCGCCATAAATTAGTCTAGCGTTCCGATTAAGATTCAATAAAAATATTTTATTGATAATTGCCAATTACAAAGAAAAAACAAAACAAAATTAAACGAAAATAAAATAAGAAACTAATCACGTTTCAGAAATATAATTCCAGGGAAGGTGTAGAAAGGGGGCGGCGGGGGGAGGCTTGGGCGATTTGATAGCCTCTCTAAAGTACAATTTAAAATAAAGTAGCAAAATTCAAATAATTATATTCTATAATTGATTTTGCACATTATAAGAAAAACAGTCAAGAAACCAGAGAATGCAAAACCACAGAATTAAAATTGCTTATTAAACTCAATTTAATAAATTATATTAGAGTCTATCAACCCGTTGTCAGCAAAAATGTGTAACACTTTGAACAATCAAAGTAAAAAAAATTTAATGAAAACAAAATTTACGTAAAAAAAGTATGCAAACAAATTACAAAATATTAGTCGACACACGTGATCAGCGGTAATCGCTTGTAATTCCCGTAATTCTCTTCGTTCGACTCTGATCTGAGAGAATGAAGGAAGAGAAGAAAAGCGGGTGTACATATAGATTACCTTCAACATGATAATGAAATGGAAACGCGTTTTACGTAACATATCAGAAGTGATGATAATGATAAAAAGGGGAGAAACATTTGGTGCAAGATTTTGTCGATTTAAATCTGCAAGATTTAAAAGAAAAATATAAACGAATGTGGGTTTTAGGATATTTGTTGAATCGTATACTTCCCGTAATAATAAGATGAAAAGTGTCTTGTATTGGGGTATTTAGCAAACCAGTGCGAGAAAAGGGTAAAAAGCTGTTAAAGAAAAGAAAAATAATATGCAGACATTTAACATGAAGTATCGGTTTTAAGAATAAACATTAGTAACATTTATTATTTGCATTTCAATACAATAAATTAATTTCAGTCGAATTATTGCATCCAAAGACTTCAATCGTACTGTCCAAACGTTTTATAGTAATGCATGTTTCTCACTTTTATTTTGTTCTTTATAAGTGTAAAGTGCAAGTGTATCTATTTACGTCACTACCACATACATTTCGAAATTCAATGGCAATTGCAATTTATATTATGATATTTTGTCCTTGACCATCATTTTAATTGGGTAAAACCACCCGGTGGTCAGTAAGAGGTACCTCGATGGGGTTGGATTAAGTATATTCATTACACGGTGAATATACGGGAGGTCGTTAGAAGAATATTTATTCAAATGAATAATTTTATTGACGCATCATGATTTGCGTCTATATTTTTTATGAAATCTTTTTCTTGATTAATATACTTTTTGTGACGAAGATAACGTTTTTTCGGATTTGGGGTTTAGATTATATTGGGAATTTTTTTTGCGGATAACTTCTATATCAATGTGTGTGATACAATATTTAATTTTTAGTTTCAAGAATTAATCCGTGACGCTGCTTTAAGTACTGCCGCCATAAATTGTTAGCGCTAGGAGCTGATAATTTTCAGATTATCTTAATCTCATCTAAATCCGTGGCACCACCGCCATTATCATCATCATCATTGTCGTCATCATTGTCAATTTCTTACAGTGTAAATATGTATAAACAAAAAATCAACAACAATTTGTGTTGATAACATGCGGCGTTTGTTGAAAACAAACAACAATTGATTTTATAATTGGTATAGAATGCATGTACAATATTTTATAATAAAAACTATTACTTAAAGCAATGCATAAGCCCAATAGGCAAGCAATAATAGTTTATGAGAATTGCTTGATGATCAGTTTGAGAAGTCGAAGCTTTTCAGTTTGTTCGGAGCTGCAAAACGCAAAAGTATTACTAAAATCAGTCAAAGAATTAGGCGAGATCGAAGAAGACGTAATAAATACGAATTCAGAGAATTATTCGAACATTTACATGATTTATTGAAAATGTAAATAATTTCCAAGAAACCATTAATTCTTTGGAAAGAATCCCACGAGTTTTTATTAAAAACGATAATAAAAAAATATAATTGAAAAAACTCAACGAAAATTAAAAGTTGTTTCAAAGTGTTTCAAGATCGACCAAACACATAATAATTTCGTCTCTATTCACGCGGTTTTTTCATCACAAGTGAATTATTTTTATGTAGTAGCTAGTTAAGACTTATACTAATAATATTTTTTTTTCAAAATTCGCTTGAAGTAGTGTATAATTTACAACAAAAAATACTGGTATAAAATACAAGGACACTCCTTAAATTGAAAGCCGCGTAAATAGAGAGCATTTGTACTCTATAAAATTATTAATCATTATAAGTAATTTTTTGAAAAAAACGTGATTGGTTTTAATAAAACAAGGCTACTTTACCAAAACTCTTTAATAATTGGGTCGACCTTTCGGTATTCCATCTAATCAATAAAATTCTACAAGAATTAAAAGAGTTTCTCTTAAGATACGATTGAAAGAATTTTGTTTTTAATTTTTGATAAGCTTTTTATATAAATCCCGTTTCTTATCGTTGCGATCATCGAGCGCAACACCCGAACAAAATTGAAGGACGGCTAATAGTATTAATGTTCAATTGTTAAAAGAAAGATAAAATATATTAAAAATTAAATATTAACAATAAATAATTAGAATTAAAACAACAAACCAAAAATTGTCGACAAAATAATCGACACAGAAAAGAAAACAAGAACAATATTGATCGGGTCATTCACTTTTATTTGTTACCAGCACGATCTTTTCAAGTCATTGATGAAATGATAAGAGAATAAAAGCTGTAGACATTTTTATTGTTTTTAGCAGTAAAATCAAAAGAATTGAATGCTTTAGAACGGAAATATCGTCAATATTTCGATCATTAAAATGTTCTCCTTAAGAATTCTTCTGTGCACACCGCTCTCGATCATCGCGATCTTTATGGCATTGCCCACGATCGTCTATTGCGATTCATCGTATTACGAGAAATATTATTCGGCTCGTCGTTTCTTGCCACCAAAACGTTCAGCGAATTTGGTGATGGTGAATTTCACGTTGGATGCACGGCAGGAGGAGAGCTTTTTACCCGATGATCGAATTTATTTAGTCGGTGACATAAAACAACTCGGAGCTTGGTCACCTGATCGTGCTATAGCCTTAAATCGCACATCGGTGCATAAGATTTGGTCGGGATCGCTTGAACTTCCAATTAATGCTTCCATCAATTATCGTTATTTTATTGGAGCATTTGATGGAAGCACCGGCACATTGCAAATACGATTTTGGGAGTCGAGCCTTGAACCCAGATCACTGAATACTAGCGTCGGTTTGAAAGATCGTAAGGATTTATTTGGTCGCCGGATTAGCAACGGCCCGCGAGAAGTTCAACGTGGTTGGTTACACGCTGGCTGGATAGTACAGTTCCAACTCTTTCGTAATCCTGTTCGTTTTAACTACTACGATAATGAGATTCCTCCCGGGGAGCGAATCTTTGTCAAATTGCAACCATTAGAGCCGGATAGGTTGACATCGATCTTGCCTTCGGCTAAAGCAAATGCCGAGGTGGTACGTATGGAGCACGGCAATAGTTTTTTGCGGGCCCAACCCGATTACGGAGTGCCTTATGAACCGAACGATATTGTAGTGTTTCACACAACTGTGGCCGATGTTCAAAACGTGGCATATTTATTGAAAGTCTACCGATCACGGGAAGGCAGTGATCTTGTTAGTCTGCTAGGATTTCAATATATCCATCCGAGTACCTTGCGGGACGCGAGTACCGGTAATTTTACTGTCGATTTAATTTCACCCACGTGGTTGAATGTGATCGGGCACGTTGATATAGAATATCTGATAATTACGCCTCTTTCACGGGATGCACCTCGTGTCGACTTTCGCACTGAGTTCGCTGATTACTGGCGTGAGAGTTGGACTGCTTTGGACATTGGTCATCGCGGTTTGGGTAAAAGTTTAAAGTTGGCTTCGAAAAATGCTCCCGCCATCACAGAGAATACAATTGCTTCCATGCAAGCTGCGGCCGAATTGGGTGCCGATCTCGTCGAATTCGATGTCATGCTAACAAGCGATCTTGTACCGATTATATACCACGATTATCTAGTATATGTTTGCCTAGACTCTAAGACGCCTAAAAGCAAAGATGATCTGACGGCAGTGCCGATCAAGGATATTACTTACGAACAATTGAAGAATTTGAAAACGTATCAAGTTGTGGGAACGAAATTAGTCGAATATCCAGCCCATAATAATGTCGAACAAATCGAACATCGTCTCTTTCCACTCTTTGAGGACTTCCTCAAAAATGTGAATCACAGTCTCGGTTTCGATATTGAAATTAAATGGCCTCAGGAATTGCGCGATGGCAGTCTCGAGGGCGTTCAGACAATTGATAAGAATGTTTATGTCGATCGCATATTAGACGTGATGCTACGTCACGGCTGTGGCCGTTTGAGTTTCTTTACGAGCTTCGATGCCGATATTTGTACGCTGTTGCGTTACAAGCAAAATATGTATCCAGTATTATTCCTTTCGTCCGATCAGGAAGAAGTCTACGCCGACCCGCGTTCCGATACAATTCTGGATGCGGTGAATAATGCTCAAGCTTTTGATTTAGCCGGAATTGTACCGAATGCGTTGGTCATCCAACAGAATCCCAGATGGATTGAATTGGCCCGCCAACAGCGTAAGATGGTCTTTATTTGGGGTGATAAATTGAAAGATTTGGATTCGATTAATTGGTTTAAAAAGCATGGACCAACTGGTGTCATCTACGATCGTTTAGATCTTTGGTTGCCGTTGGATAAGCGGAATATATTTGAATTGGAACCAGATTTATGGGACTTCTTTCAATTGCAATGCTCAGCGAAAATCAAGGGAGGAATGTTTAATGAAACTGTTGATCGTATTTTAAGTAATGTTAATTTATATTAGAGGTGGATGAAGAAGTGAAGTGAGGGAAGAAGTGTGTGAGAGAGAGAGAGTGAGGGAGAGAAGAATGATCGGTTTGTGACAGCCATTGACAAGAAGTTAGAGTGCTAAAGAGGAAAATGATAGAGAGGGACAAAGAGAGGGAGAGATAGAGAATGAGAAACTGGAAGAGTGAGAAAGAGAGAATGGTTATAGAGTTTCTTAAAAATTGTTATTGTTTAAATATTTATAATATGTTCGCAAATAATTCATAAAAAAATGAATTTTAAGTAAACAATTTATAGATTTTGATTTATAATTTTAATTTGTTGTTTAAAAATTTGTAAAAATAGCAAATCAGTATTGACAGTATTGAATAAATATTTACGAAAATTTAATAATTGAATTGATATTAATTATCGTAATGTTTTTATTAATAATATTAAATTTTTATTTTGGGTTGAGATATATTTTGCCATTTCTTCTACATTTTTACACCTTCATACAAAACGAAATTTCTGAAATTGTTTCCACTGAAATGGAAAACCAATTCTGTTTCTTCTAGAGTTTCGACTTTTTTATTATTATTTTTTATTAATTTTTTTGATATTTTTTTTACTTATTAAAAATATGAAAATATGAAAATCAAATCAGAAAGTGTATCTCGCCCTTAAATAAAATCCGTTGAATAATTTTTTCATACAAAATCACTTTTTTCGACTTATAGCTTTGTTCAAAGAAAAAAACTTGTTCTCAATTCTTCTCGTGTGTTTTTGCCTTGCGACCTGATTGCTGATAAAATGTCATAGCATTAAGTTTTTGAGGGGCCGGGGGGGGGGCAATAAATAAACGCACCTTAAGAAGCTTAACGACATACTTGTTTTACTTGTCCTCAATCTTTATTATTATTTCTCTTTCATTTTCTTTGCATGTGCTCAAATTTATTTGATTTGGTTTTTTTATAGATAAAGCAATTTAGCTTTTACTTTTCAAGGAAACTGAAAAAATCCTTTTTGCTCGTCTTTGAAATTGATAAAACTTTTTGGGGTGTATTTCTTCTTACTGAACTTTTTACGGAGTTGCTCCTTCGGAACATCCTTGAAGAATGAAATAGAACATGCAAGTGAGTATGGATTATTAAACTATATAGATAAATATTTATACTATTTAAATTTCGATAAAATGTTATTCATAATTTGCAAAGCATAAGCAAGAACTTAAAGGATTGCAGCTGTAATTTTTAATACTTATAGAAAAAAATTTTCTTTAAAAAATTAGGTACAGTTTATTTTGCAGAATATGTAGCATTTATTGGTCGATTTTTCATAAAAAAATTTTTGTAATTTAAAGTAAAAAGAAATTGATAAAACTTATATTTGTTTTTATTTTCTTCTTTTTTTGTAAATTTTAAAATTTTTAATTTTAAATTTAAAATTTTTTATAAATATTTCTAAAATATTAAGCACATTATGGTTGTTTAACCACGATTGTCTTTTTAGCGCTGATGACATAGTTTAAACTCCTCTCTATTCACCTCATTATGTTTTCTATTTTCACCACAATAGTGTTTATCAGGAGCATTTTCCACATTGAAAAAATGTATGATAAGTTATTATCTCTTGGTTCTTTTGCGCTTTCATCACGCATTTTTATTGGTATCGCACACATACAATAAACACACGTAATTTTATTACGATGCATTGGATGTAAAGACGTTATTAGCGTGTGTGTGTGTGTTCACCACATACTTCCTAGCACGTTCAATCTTCTCATATGAAGTAATTTTAAGGGATATGTCGTTGACGTGTTGATAGAAACTGATCCAAATGCAACAACAATGACAGCAGCAGCAACTGCAATCATGTTTGGTGGAGATTGTTTTAAAGAAAAAAAACCAGGAGGATATGAAATTCTCAGGTAGCACTGAGAAACTGATAAGCTTGAAAGAAATGAATTCGGTAAGATGCAGTTATATTTGTCAAGATGGCACACGTGTTTTTATGAGGTTTTTCTTCATGAGCATGTGTACGTCTATGTGTGTGCGAATATATGTACCTTCTATAAAGACATCATCTCGCTAAAGAGACAAGTTAATAATTATTTATTTAATAACGAACGACGATGATATTTAATATTATATAAATATTTACTTTTCTATATAATACTTCATTATGTACGTCATCATTACGTAATTTCCTTGTCGTCATAATGACGTAACATAATTTTTTTGGCGTCCTTTTGTAAATTAATAAAATTAAATTGTCAACATCAATATATTGCCATCCTCATTACTGCATTCTCTTCAGCCGTAACGCTGTTTCTTCATCTCCCTCTCTTTCTGGGTTTCTATTTTTTAAAGTTTTTATATTCTGAAAGTGTTGCGTCAGAACTAAAATTTCTTTAAATGAATTGAAAATTTGAATGAAAAAAATCGATGGAGGGAGAAATTAATGTCTTAGTCGTAGAATGGAGGCGCTAGTCTCAATTTATGGTTACGCAACAATTACTTCATTATAAAATTTTTTTAATTAATTTTTTTACAATTTAGAATAAATGTATTCTAGAAAATACTTTCTAGAAAATACCGTTTAAAATTATTTGTCTTAAAACACAGCGTTTTAGAATCTAAGAAATTATATCCAAATATAAAAATGTTCTTACATCATCACATGATAAAATCTAGTCATGATGAATTTAAGTTGTTTGTGAAAATTAAAAAAAAATAATTTAAATAAATTATAAATTTTAATATTTGATTCGATATAATTTTAATATTGGAAATTAAAAGTAAGCAACGTTTTAATTCAGCAAAGTACAAATTACGAATCATGAATGAAATTTCCTGAAAATGAAAAGAAAGTCGCTTGAATGATTTTTAATAATTCGTGCACGTTTTCTTAACCAATCAATAATAGTGTAATATTTCACTATCTCTGAATTTGATATTCTTTGAGGGAGAATTCAATATCCGTCAGTCTAAATGACAGACACAATATTTGCAACGTTATAATATATAGAGTTTTTTCGGATATGAAAAGAAGCAAGAGCAAAGATAAATGGAGAAGAAGGAGATAAAGAAAAAAAATTAAAAAAAGTGAATCTAAAAAATTTGATAGTTTTCTTGAATCGTTGGCGTGGCAACGCCACTTTAATGTGAAATGTGAAAGCTATTTTGTTAATAACGAGTATGAGTACAGTACTAACCACTTGATAGTGCCTGAGATGGTTGTCAATTTATTCGTCCATTCAACATCATTTATCACTCTTTATGAACGCATTGAAAACAATGTCGTAAAATTGACTGGCAGAGTTACTTAACTGTTCGAAACGTTTGAATGGACGTTTCAATAGAATGAAACTAAAGAAAAGAAACAAATAATTTGAAGGAAATTTATGATATACTTTTCATTCACTGGTGGGTGACGGGCTGGAGATGAAATCATCAAAAACAAGAAGTCGATTGTCAAAAATATAACATACTTTATTTGTAATTCTATGAAAATTATTATGCAATTGTATTAAACACCAAATCCTTCGATAAATAAATGAACCGACATTTTACCGACAATTCGTAATAAAAAATTTGTTTAGAAGCTAACTATATTTTCATACAATCCCTTTCATTTCCTGTCTTCTAAAGGGATTTATTAGTTGGTTTTTTTCTAAGGGCGAGTATTTGTAAAGGTTAAGCATGACACACCCATGCCATCAACTTTACTGCAGATATTTGCATGCATAGATAAATGTGGCGTGTACATGGTCCAAACCATCCATACTCTCGACGCAATCAAGATAGTCGCCAATACTTCAACATCATCAAATGGCGATGTAGTGTACAAAATCCAAATTGACAAGTAATGAAAAACAGTTTTGACAGCCGGTGCCGTGATGTGAGCTCTTACGAATACTACGATGAGAAACGACGAGTATCATATGAATATTTGAATGCTTGCAGGCATGTTCTGGCACGAGTGAAAACATATATGTGTGCGTGTGTGTGTGAGTTCTGTGTGTTTGTGTGTTTGTATTAAGTGCGTGTGTGAGTGTGTGCATTTGTGCAGTATTTTTCATGCGATTTCTTTAAGTGAACGCGTGTGTGTTTGTTTGTGAATGTGCGGTGCCGGATATCCTGAAGCTTCATATGTCTTTTAAAGTTATGTTCGAATTTAAAATGACTAGATTTTAACTTAATATTGGTTAGAACCGGTTTGCTAAATATCGAACTACATGTAGTGTGATGTAATGAAATTAATTTCATTTCTGTTCAATTCTGTTTTATCGATTGATACATAATCTTTTTAACGTGCTGTCGAGTCTTTAGGCAAATCAGACTTTAATACAATTGTATAGGATATTATTCTTCATTCTTTGAATATGTATGTGTATGTGTTACATTGCTGGATTTTCTTTTGATTTGTTGTTTAGTCGATTTGATTCATTCGAAATGAGTGAAGTGTTCAACTTAATCTGTTCTCACATATGGGATTGTGCGTATGTGTGTGTATGTGTATGTGTTCGTGTGTTTGGGGTCTTTCCCTGTTCTTTTACAAACAATCTGTTGTTTTTGAGAAAAACAAACTGATGCATGAATTGGGATCTTCATAAAAACCTGGAAAAATTCCATCAACAATTTTTTATTACAATTTTTATTGCGTTCTTCATTGTCTTCTTCTTGGATCTGATAAACATTTTCGATTATTTCAACGAGTTCGACTGACAATTTCAATAGCTTTTATATTCTCAAATAAAATTTTAATTCCAATGCAAGAATAGCAAAAGTCGTTTACCAATGTTGTAAAGATTGACAGAGAGTTGTTAAATTAATTTGCAAAAATTTACTAAGAAGTATTTTATTTGATTTGTGCCATTTTTGTAAATCTATTCCTTTCAAATAAATTATATGATGGTCTTTTTTATAAAGCTTCTCCTTCGTAGATAATAATTGTGACAATTTATTAAGGGTGAGGAAAAGGAAATTAATACACAAATAATACAAATCCTTAAGCAATTACACACTTCTTTTTATTGTACTTCTTCATTTTGATACAAGTCAACAAATTTTATCCTAAAATCGATTTATGTTACGTGAAAATTCTTAAAGATTTTCCTTTTCTTGCTATTTCTTCCGAACTGTCTTGCGGAAATGTATTTGTTGGCAGTGTATTGGTTATATGTGTGCATGTGTGTTAGGTTGGGTATAAATTTGATATGCTTTTGCTTTCTCGACTTTCTAAATTATATATGTCATTTTATATACATTCATGTGTGTCATGTTTTGTGTGGACGCCATATCATTTATGTCAATGATAAATACAATGCCCCGTCATGTAATAAAATGATTAATAAACGAAAAATATTGAGCAGTGAAAGCTGGTAGAGAGATGGTGTCTATTGAAAATATAGAGAGCGAAGAAATGTAACTATTTCACCCTAACCGTCTACTTGAGGAAGGATTGTATGGCGTGTATGGGTTAAGAAGAGGGAATTAATGGCGACATGCAAATCACTGTTTGTGGGCAGGACAATTGGTATATGTTTGTAGTGGTGTATAGATTTTATGCTTTTGGTATGGCCTCTATTTTTTAATAAAGGACTAAGGCATATTTTTCTTTTTATATTTTATAGAAGTGTGCCATAATATAAAAACCATATAAACATTGTAAGAAAGATTGTAAGAAAGGCAATAGTACATATAGATATGTAGGTGCTTATGTATGTATTATTGATTTATTTGTAAGCATGATCTTGACTCCAGTGCAAAATAATTTGAACTCGATTGAAAAAAATCAGAGAATACAGACGAGCATGTAAAGAATGAGAATCATGATTGATTCGTAATAATTTTCTTCGTGCTCGGACGTGTAATTTATAATGTGTGTTTTTTATTGTTTAAAAATATTGTAAACGGTATTCTTTTAGGATTTTCATTAAAGGGTTTCGGTAATAGGTTTCATTCAAGAAATTTCATTAAAAACTACTGGATCTATTCTTTTTTTATGATCAAAAGTGAAAATTGAAATAAAATCCTTAATTTTCGAAATTATTTTTCTTATAAATTCTATAGCATTATAATATAATAATGAACAATATGAAGAATTTACTAAATTACTTGAAGTAACTTTTAAATGCTTATTAAAAATAACTTTTTAGATTTATAAATGCAGTCGTGAACAGTAGTCGTGAACTAGATAATGTAAATAATTTTTTCATATCGGTGATGCCAATCCGATTGACAGTTTCAAGAAATATTTAGTTTCTTTTACGCGCGTTGATGGCAGTGAACCCCAGACTAAATAGTGCTGTTTTGTTGTTTTGTTGGAGTTGTAGTAGTGATAGTAGTAGTAGTAGTTGTTGTTGTTGTTGTGTTTCATAAGTCAAGAAGAGAAGTGAGAAGCGTGAAGGCAGTCAGTATTTTGAGGAGAATATTTCATGATGCTCAGTGACATTGACAATTTTTTAACAATAGAAGTGAATGTCATTATGTATAATGAGATTGTTTTATACCTCTCCTTCTCTCCTATTTTCCGTTCCTCTCACTTACTTCAAGTGCTTCTCTGATAGATTATTTTATATTTTTATATTAAATAAAATCTCTGCAGCTTCTTTTTGTTTATTTTAATTACTTTTAACAGATAAAGAATGCATTTTATGATATTTTAATAGATGGTTATAAAGGTGTTTGTAATTAATTTATATCCTAATCGAAGTAACAGAACAACCAAAATACAAAGGTATTTTTATACAAACGCACAACCTACATTGTTTGATATTCTTCTGACAATAAAAGAAAAATTCATTTTATTTGAAATAATAAACTAAGAAATAAGTATTTAAATAAAATACTACAATAACGATTTTAGAACGTTTAAAAAAATCACCGATAAATACGTTAACTTTACGTCCCATTTAACGTTTGTTAGCGTTCATTCGTAACGACCTGTACAAAAAAGTGTTTTAATTAAATGTTCATCATACGCATCGTTGAACGTGAATGAAATCGGCGGTAGTGCAAAATTTGTAGGCAAACTGAAACAAACTGCAAACTATTCACTTCTTTCTAAAAGGCTAAAAAGTATGCAGCAGAAAGAGAGAGATAGAGGGACTGAGAAAATAGAGCGATCGGGAAATAACATTGAAGAGCTTTGCACAAGTTTTGCAAATAAATTTGTGAAAAAAATTCAAAAATTTTATAAAAAGAGTTTCCATAGCTTCAATTTGTTATGATACAATTCATAACAATTAAATATTGTAAAAAGTTTTCTTTGCCTATAAACGAATTTAATAATAGCAGTAAGTCACACACATATATATATATATATATATATATATATATATATATATATATATATATATATATATATATATATATATATATATATATATATATATATATATATATATATATATATATATATATATATATATATATATATATATATATATATATATATATATATATATATATATATATATATATATATATATATATATATATATATATATATATATATATATATATATATATATATATATATATATATATATATATATATATATATATATATATATATATATATATATATATATATATATATATATATATATATATATATATATATATATATATATATATATATATATATATATATATATATATATATATATATATATATATATATATATATATATATATATATATATATATATATATATATATATATATATATATATATATATATATATATATATATATATATATATATATATATATATATATATATATATATATATATATATATATATATATATATATATATATATATATATATATATATATATATATATATATATATATATATATATATATATATATATATATATATATATATATATATATATATATATATATATATATATATATATATATATATATATATATATATATATATATATATATATATATATATATATATATATATATATATATATATATATATATATATATATATATATATATATATATATATATATATATATATATATATATATATATATATATATATATATATATATATATATATATATATATATATATATATATATATATATATATATATATATATATATATATATATATATATATATATATATATATATATATATATATATATATATATATATATATATATATATATATATATATATATATATATATATATATATATATATATATATATATATATATATATATATATATATATATATATATATATATATATATATATATATATATATATATATATATATATATATATATATATATATATATATATATTATATATATATATATATATATATATATATATATATATATATATATATATATATATATATATATATATATATATATATATATATATATATATATATATATATATATATATATATATATATATATATATATATATATATATATATATATATATATATATATATATATATATATATATATATATATATATATATATATATATATATATATATATATATATATATATATATATATATATATATATATATATATATATATATATATATATATATATATATATATATATATATATATATATATATATATATATATATATATATATATATATATATATATATATATATATATATATATATATATATATATATATATATATA
Source organism: Physocephala rufipes (assembly GCA_963966595.1). Lineage (NCBI taxonomy): Eukaryota > Metazoa > Arthropoda > Insecta > Diptera > Conopidae > Physocephala > Physocephala rufipes. The sequence continues at coordinate 23,728,521 of OZ016505.1, forward strand.
TATATATATATATATATATATATATATATATATATATATATATATATATATATATATATATATATATATATATATATATATATATATATATATATATATATATATATATATATATATATATATATATATATATATATATATATATATATATATATATATATATATATATATATATATATATATATATATATATATATATATATATATATATATATATATATATATATATATATATATATATATATATATATATATATATATATATATATATATATATATATATATATATATATATATATATATATATATATATATATATATATATATATATATATATATATATATATATATATATATATATATATATATATATATATATATATATATATATATATATATATATATATATATATATATATATATATATATATATATATATATATATATATATATATATATATATATATATATATATATATATATATATATATATATATATATATATATATATATATATATATATATATATATATATATATATATATATATATATATATATATATATATATATATATATATATATATATATATATATATATATATATATATATATATATATATATATATATATGTACATATTCGTATTTTAGAAAAAATTGTAGAAAATTGAAGCCATTGATTTTTACTCGAAAGTTGACAAATCCAATACAAAATTTGTCAAGTTTATTTGATATTTTGTAATTAACTTCAGGTATCAGATTTCTATAGAAAATTATGAAAATACGAAAAAATTTTTATATTAAAAAATTTACATAATTATAAAAGTTATATGAAAAAAAATTAAATCAGTAATTTGTTATCCTGATAACAACACCATCCAGTAAAATATCAACAAATTTAACCCGAAATAAAATAAAAATTTTAAAGCGAAAAACCGTGGAAATAACTCCCTTTTAAGATATAATTATATGAATATCTAAGAATAATTTTAACGGCTTAAAAATGTGAAATACGCAAAAGTTTATTCACAAAAGTAGTTTCTTTTCTAATTTCATTCCCTTCGCCTCCACCAACCTTCAGACATCGCTTCTGTAAATTAATCGTCCAGCAATAAATTTTTATTACTTTGTCTACCGAGAAGGAGAAAAAAAAAGAACGAAGAAGAACAACAATAATTTTCTTTAGACTTACGAAGTTTGTTTACAAATAGAAAATTTCGACTTTTATAAATTAAAAAACTTTAACTATTAAAAAAATGAGTTATGCTTTAAACAGAAACCTAGAAAATCTTTTTTGTTTTGCAAAAAGGACGAGCATATCACTTCGATTGAATTTCACCCAATTTTCAAACTTCAACAAATTACAAAAACATTAATTGTTTTTGTTTTCAGAGAAATATTGCTAACGGGTTTAGTGAAACGGCAAGCTATAGAACTAAGTTTTATAATTATTAAATGATGCGTAATTAAATAAATCGGTGAGCATTGAAAATTAATCATTACGGTATGAAATGTCGTTTTTTGTCGCCGGTCGTTTGTTGTTGTTGTTATAGCGATTATTATTATTGTTTATAATTACGCACTTAATGTATTTATAGCTTTACACATAAGACCAAACCAACTAATTAAATTCGCAAATTAATAATAAACGTAACTTAAATATCCTCCCATTCAACCTCCTTTGCAACCCGGCAGTATCGCAAAGTCTAAAACCTAAATCAAAATTTTGACCACTACTTAAAACCATCGCGGTTATTAGATTGATGGAGGATGGGTTGCGTAGTGAACAAAAATTCAACGAATTTACGAGGAGTAGCAATCAATAATAATATTATTCAGTCACAGAGATGGCAGAATTGCCAGAGCGAAATTATCGCGGTCGACCGTGTTAATCAACGAAAGGGAAAGCTCACAAAATTTTCCCGAATAGCATTCACACTGTTAGGGAAAGGAGGAAAAGGGGGGGTGGCGGGGAGTTAAGAGTTCGAAGAGGTGAAAGCGAACGAGATTAATTGACAGGCAGAAATGGTAGGGCGTGCATTGGAGGGTGATTGATGGAGTTGAGCAATGTAGTGCAGAATGAGATGCAGTTCAACATGTTTAATCGTCTTAAAGGATTTAAGGATTATGCTGGTGATGTTGAATGCTGCTGCAACTACTTCCGTATGCAGTTGTTAAAATCGTTAGCTTTTAACATAATCTTAAAAAAAATATAAATGATTGTTTCAATGATTTGTTCTGTTCTGAAGAAACTTATTGTGGATTTTTTGAGGTTTGTCAAAATTTGATTGATGTTAAATTGATGCCTGATTTTAAGTGAAATTTTGAATAAAAAAATTATTTATTAGTGCTCAAACAAGGAAATATTTCAAAATTTGGACAAGTTGAGAAATTAAATAAAGTATTAAATTCATTTTTAAATCGAAAATTAAATAATTAACTAATCAATATTAAATTGAAATTAATATTGATTAATTTTCGTGACAGATTCGTAAATGATTCCCCGTGTATAAACTTTAGAATTACTCGGTTACTCTTAATTCCTTAAGATACAGGATTTTTAAATTATTAATATTTCAAGACTTTCGCCTTTTAACCCTCCTGCGGTTTCGTCGATTTATGATGCATTGCAAATCCTTGCAAATGCTTGAATACCTTGAATTTTTTCAGAAGGAATCAATATAACGAAGTGTGTAAAGTATCCAAACGGAAATCATCTGAAACTACTCTCGGTATTGTTTTCGACAGTATCCTTCATTCTCGTTGCGGTTTCTACTTTTTCCATTTATATCTCTTTAGCCACTTTGCGGTTTTTGCTTTGCAAGTTTTATTGCTTTTCACCAGTTTCCTCTGCCTCTGCCGACGTTAGTGTAAGCTGTCAGTCAACGAATTGATACAGTATTTATCAATTTTTATTTTATTCGAAATTATTTGGGGGAAAATGCAGCTGCACGTTGAATGTGTTGAATGATAAAATTTTATTAAACCACTTTTAAATTTTAATGAATTGTATAATCTCGATTGTTGATAAACGATTGTTTTACTTTAAAAAGTATTAAAGTTTTAATTTTTAATATGTCAAGCTGATCCTGCGAAACAGCTTCAGTTTAATAAATTTTGTTTGAAATTAAAATTTAAAATTTTGAAAATTTATAAAATGAGCAGAAGAAGAAGAAGATATATAGCATACATATAATATTCAATCATATTTCAAATGAAAAGGAAATTGATCGAGTTTGCTTAGTTCTCCATGTTCTTTCTTCAGTCATCATTCGTACTCTACTCCCTTGGGTTTGTCTGCTCTTCTATCTTCTACCCCTTGGGGTCGTTACGGTAAATAGAAAATTTCTATGAAAAATTTCCGCTATGTAGAAATTTGATTAATTTTCATTTGGCTTCTACAATTCACACAACCGTTAGTCGTCTATTATATCAACTAGTGTATGCGTGTGTGCGTGCGTATGCGTGCATGTATGTGGTAAGCGTATGGATTTACGAAGTCTTAACCTGTCAACGCCTTTTCCAGAAGGGAGATGTAAAAGTAATACAAGTAAAGTCAAAAATTAATACGGATTCATATCGTTTCAGATAGGTTTTCCTATATATTTTATAAACAATTATTTGTATAGAAAATGTGATTATATTTTAATCCTTCATCAAGGATTTAAATGAAATAATAAACAACGGCAAAAAGCAACAATAATAATAAAATTATAATGCCGTAGTTTAACGTTTTATGCTATTTCGTTTATAATTTCGATATAAATTAACAACGAAGTCCGCATTATCGCACTTTCGTTGGTAATCCATAAAATTTTATACTTGCCACAAAAAAAATTTCATGATTTCTTTTGAAATTTTTTATAATAGAAACCATAAAAGACAAGTCGTTAATGATTTCTATGACGAAGACTGATGCATTTAATGTTTCATTTTATCTTTATTTTTATAAAAAAGATGATACTGTTTCTTTTAATTTTGTTTTTATTACTTTATTTTAATTAATATTTAATAACAAAAAAAAAACTGAAGTCAATTTTTGATTGAAGCCAGACCCTAAACAAGTTAATCTTTTGTCTGTGTTTGACAAAAGAATTCGCTGATCGGTCAGATGTTTTGTCAGTCTTTGGACCGGTGTGCCAAATTTTCGTAGTTGGTTTTATTTGGAAGGATTAAGCACGATGTTGGAATGTCGTACATGATTCGTTCATAAATGAAACAAGAATTGAAACGCAGTTACGCGAAAATCCATCCAGTCGTCGTTTGAAATCATTTTAGGAACTAGAATGAAGATTTATATGGTTATTTACGTAGCGTATAATCCTCGAATAACAAATACATACGTACACAATTACATACACGAAAACATTGGTATGCAAATCTTTGAATCTTTGTTTTTTTAAATGTTGTAAACAATAGAAAAATTTCCATTTTTATTAAGATTAAAATATCGTTTTTAGATGGGTTATAAAATATAGGAAGGAGCTAATAAAAAGGAAAGAACTGCAACCACAAATATTTAAAGTAATAAAATTTAAAGTTTAAAAAAAGCTTAACAAAACAAATAAATAAAAACTTAAATAAAACAACAATTTAAAAAATTTTGAAAAAATATTGGCGTGAAAGATATTGAAACCAAGTTATTATTAAAGATAAATTGAAGTGTTTGCTTTTTATTTAATACTTAAACTTTCCGTCTTAAATGCTTAATTTGAATTCTTAATATTTACTCTTACAATTCTTTTAAAAATTATATTCAATATTTTCTTAATAAAAGTTGGTCGAACTTTACAATCATTTGAATTCAACTTAATTTAATTAGTTTTTAATTTTAATTAGGATGTTTAGCCATTTTTCATTAACGCTTCTCTCTTTTTTCCTTTTCTTTTCACGAAAGAATAGTTTATTTAGATTTAATGAGTTGTGTTGATGAAGAAAGAAGTTAAATTTTTTGTTCGTCGGGTGTCATAACTTGATGTAACTGCTTCAAAAGTTTTGGAATATTGTGAGATGGAAATGAGAGAGAGAGGTCACTAAATCAGATGAATTATGCTTCTGCAAAAATCATTTAATTCCATTTATTTATATACTTAATACTCACGCATTTTTAAACACGAGCGTCTTCGTTTGCAGAGTTTTCAAACTCTAACCGATTTTCTTTTTGTTCACTAATTTGAAGGACCTCATTATCGGAAGATAAATAAATGTTTTAAAATCCCTTTCATTCTTCTTCCTCCTCTTCATTTATTTCTATTTCGTTTCTCATAATTTTTGTTTAGAAGATTTTAGCGACGTCTGACAACTTACTTTTTAAAATACTCGTTGACTTTTCTTGCTTTTATTTTTGTCTCGTTCTGTCTAGTTCGACTTCGTTTATGTTTATACTAGCGTTCAACTATAGTTATATTTTTCAAAAAGCTACGAAAATGGAAACGTCACTCTTAAAATTTGGCAAGCAAAAAAATACCTCAAGGGTTACGCAAATGTAAACTAAAATGTTAAACAGTCAGCCATTCCTTTTTTTAGGAATTTTCTGATATTCAACAGTTACCCGCCCATTGAAAGTTTTTCAAGATTTACGAATGTTAAAAGTTTTACTGAAACTATCTAAACTGTTCTTCTTCTTGTTCTTATTTTTCCTTATCTTCTTGGTATGAATGAATGTTTTCTCCTTCTCCATCGTCGTTGCAATTATTTGTGTTTTCTAGGTTTTTTGCTTGCTTGCTTTGCTCCGCTCATTTGCTTTATATGTTCTTTTCTTAATATTGTTCTTCCTCTTGTTCTTTTTCATTTTCATTTAAAATGTCCGTAGAATTCGGTGATACAAAACGTTCGGTTTGGTCTTTTGCTTTTGATTCAGGAAAATGATTCTGTGGGTCGTCGATGTAGTTGTTCGAGTCATTCGTTTGAAATAAAAGTCGATTTGTCGACGTGTTGACTACAGCTCTTTTCTCCTCTCACTCTCTCTGCTAGAACAAATTATAAGAAGCGTTGAAGCTTAGATTATCACCCAGCCAAAAATTCTAAACATACTTGAAAATTTCGTAAAAGCAAGCGTTTTATTTTTGCTTTTTGGTGCATTTCGTCCACCGTTGAAGAGAATTTTAATGAGATTCTTTTAACGAGCAAACACTGAGAGAAAATTTAATAGGTTTTGTATTTTTCCTTAGTCAAAAGTAAAAAAGTAAAAGTGAAGTAAAAGTAAAAGTTAGTCTTATGATGATTCCTTTCGGAAATTCATAATATTTGTGCAATATTTATTTGATTTGTTATTGATTTAAAGGTAAATAATAAAACTTAATAGAAGATAGTTAGATAGTTATTAAAAGCAATAATTTTTGTGTTATCTGGTTTTAAATTAAAAGAAAGGTCTTTTGTAAATATTATTTATTTTCGCAAAAATTCAATTACGTTTCCATTAATTTGATTAAATAAATTACATTAATATTTCTTCAACCTTCTTTATTTTACATACAAATTATTAAAGAAATATTTAAAATATTTCTTTTATTTCTTAATTAATTTCTTAAGAAATAATTTAAAATTATTTAATTATTAATTTTATTTTAATTATTGAATAAATAATTTTTAAAAATAATTGAAAAATAAAATCATTTGGTAAGTTTTAAGTGAAGAGAAATTAAATTTTAATTTTTGAAATGTGAAATAATGAAATTTTCCACTTCTATAAGAAAGTTTTAACGTTCCAAATGTAAAGAGAAGAAAATATGGCAACACTAAACAACATTTTTTGTTAACAAACAAATGCGAAACAAATCTCAACAAGATTAAAAAACCAGACAAAGATACAAAGCCATGCAAATAAACAGAAGTAAACCGAGTTAGACGGCAGAGAAAAAAAAGAGACAGGGATAGATAGAAAGATGGCGTAGGGAGTAGATAATAGATAATGGTTCGCCATGAATACCGGTAACAAGGAGTAACTGCTTTTTAGTGGCCTCGTAAGGAATTCCGTTGAAATTTAAAAAACTTCAAAAAAACAATGTTTTTTATAGTTTTTTCGTAAATACAACTTATTTTCGGTTAGGGTAACTTTTTGCAGTAAAAAAAGCACGCGAAAATCATTCAATAAATTTTTATATACCTAAAATAGCAACAAAAACAACAACGAAGAATCACACCAGATTACAAGAGGTGACTGATGTGATGTAACAAAAAAGCAATAGCAACAATAACAACAGTGAGCAGCCACAACAACAACAAGTTAAATTAAGAACCGTAAAAGGTATTGATTAAAAGCGTAAATCAAAAGAAATATGAGAAAGTGGGAACACAAGATATATTCTTGTTTAAATCAAAAATTGTTTTTTTTGGTGTTTTTGCATCTCGGGCATGAAAAGGCGTTTTCGAATAAAAAATTATAAATTATAAATTAAGAATTATAAAAAAAATAAAAATAATAAAAAATTACAATTAAATTAATTAAATAAATGAAAGACAAGTAAGAGTGCTATTTTTGGTCTGACCGAAGCTCAAATACCCTACACACAAGAATTGTCCGTATTCATAGTAAAGACGCGGATCACGCCCACTTTCTGCAAACTAATTTAGTATTCGTGGTTTAGTTCCAGGATAAAATTTTGTCTTCAAATTCGCTTTACAAACGGTGAAGCTGAGCTTCGTATGTGCATACATTCAAATAAGTTATAAAAAATAGGCGTGGTTCTCATCCAATATCCATATTCAATACCAACCTGCTTGCAATAACAGATAATATTTGTACCAAATTTCATGACTATGTCTTTCTTCATTCTCTCGTAATCGTGATTTCAGCAGACAGACAGACAGACGGACGGAGAAGGCTGAATCGACTCAGGAGATTGTTCCGAGCCAGAATATATACACTTTTCCATACCTGCCACTCCTCCTTTATTGCGTTACCACCGGAGGAACAAACTTAATATACCCTAAACCCTTCGGGTGTAGGGTATTACTAGTACTTTCGATATTTTAAAACCATCCGTTAATTAATGGTAACAAAACAAGACGTTAGACTGCTAATAATGTTGTCTGAAATTCAAAAACAACCAAAAAATATATCGTATCGTTCATACCAAGGTCGTATTAATTTCATTTTGACAATAAAAACCAAACAGTCATTCATTATATTAATGAGTCACTGAAACAATAACAAATAGAACAACAACAACAGCAAAAAATGTCAACATCATCAATAAACTGCGTAGGGTCAGCAGTCTGGAGCTACCTTTGTTTTCATTCACCCTATTCTCCTCTTCTTCTTCTTAATCCTCTAACGCCCTCTCCGGAAACACGAAATGAGTCGAAATGAAATTCGTGTCAATTCTTTTTCTATGATTCATTTCAGATATTTTGTCAGTAAGTCATTTTCGGAAGCGGGTGAGAGGAGGGTGGATGAGATTTGCTTCTTGTTTCGTCAAAAGACAATTATTAATATTATGTTTGTTATTGTTGTTGTTGTTGGTATAGTTGATATTGTCACGGTTGTTATTGTTACACATGTTACTGTTGCAGTAGTAGTGGTAGTTGTAGTTGTTGTTGTTTTTACTATAATTATATTTGTATAGTTTTTATAGCATCGATTAAAGTTTTTATAGCACGCTTGAAACTCTTGACATTCACTCATTTAATTAAAATTTTTTTAATTTTAATAAATTTTCAATAGAAGTACATAAATTGTTTTCGTGTCTTTTATATCCATCCACGAAGTAGTTGGTCAAGGTTTTTCACCGACGTCACTCCTGCTGCTAAGAGTTAAAAGAACTTTTCAAGTGGTCTTCTTTGATTTCAATTAAGTTGCTTATGAGCTACGACAGCCACTCAGTTAAATAGAATTGTGGGTAAATAAAAATGTGATATTATAAAACATGTATACTATATAATGTGAATATACTACCACCAAAACAACATTATAAAATAACAAATTCTTACTTAAAATATTCCAAATTTATTTTTGTGTTTTCATATTTAGTAATTATTTCATAATTCTGAGAGGTCAAAACAAATTTCGAACAAATTCTGAAATTCTATTCTTTCGTTTAATGGTATGCATTTAACTTTTGCACACATGCAACATGCATTCGTTGTAACTTGTTATAATTCATTGTAGTTCGTTGCGATTTTGATATGCCGTGATATGCTGCAACTCGTTGTGTTTCGATGTGCTTCTTTGTGATACGTCGTGATTCGCTCTCTTTTGTTGTAACTCGTTGTAATTCATTGTGATTCGTCATTTTGATTTGCTACGATTCGCTCTAGTTCGTTGTGATTCATTGGATTTCTTTGTGATTCGCCGTCATTCGTTTTAATTTCTTGTAACATTGCTGTAATTTGTTGTAATACGTCGTGATTCATTATGATTTGTTGCGTCTCGTTTTTATTTGTTGTGATTCGTTGCAATTCGCTGTGATTCTTCGCGGTTCTTTGTGATTCGTCGCGATTCGTTCCGATTTGTTGCGACTCACTGTGGTCCGTTGATTTCGCTGCCATTCATTCCGATGGATCATTACGTCTGCCTTATTTTTTCTAAGGCTATTTTTGGAATTGTTTATTTTCGATTATCCTAATGATTATCCCAATTTTTTTAACCATAATCGCTTATTATGGTTATCCTAATAGCCCTTCATGAAATTTTTTCATGCAATTCATGAAAGAATTATTACAACTATTATAGACAAAAAAGAAATTGTTTATCTTCTCGTGTGTGATATGTTGATATTTATACTGTATCTAATTAATATACTTGTTATTCTTAGCAACTCTGTTTAATAAGCAATTATTGTAATTAACGTGTTTGTTTTCAAGCGCAATAAAAAATATTTACAATCTTTTGGACCCGTGGGGGTGTTGTTTTGGAAGCACCGAAAGTGGGGTGGGGTATAAAAATTGATAGAGAAAAAATCATAAAATTTTATGTATTGATATAAAATTATATGTCACGAAGTCCAAAACAAAAAATCGTGTCATAAACTCATGCTATTTAAAAACATGCCGAGCAAAAGTCAAAAACTTATTGATTTATAATCAAGATTCGATTGATGTTTTTGTCATTATAATTAATTTCACATTATGGACATAAATAATTCATGAAAATTTTACTTAATTTCCGCAAAAATTGAATTTATTGAATTTAAAATTTTAGTAATTTTAAATGAAGATTCAGAATAAAATATTACTTTTTGTTTTATGACTGAATTTTTATTAATGGCGTCTATATTTAATTGCTTGAAGTAATGTATTATTAAAAACAGGTCATTTATTTCTTAATATTCTTAATATATTTCTTAATTAGGCAGATTTTAAAATCACAGACAAAATGAAATCATTAACGAACGACATTTTTTTCTGAGCACATGAAGCATAGTCTATAACATAAAAACCGTTATCCTTTTGAATAGCTTTCCATATTCAAGGTCACATTTATATCCAAATTTATTTTAATATAAATGGGATGAAAAGTCTCTTTTGGTTTTTCTGTTCTTGCTCTTTTCTACAAAATCGCCCTTTCGTCAAAGACGGAGCACAAAAAAATGACCAGCATGATAATGAGCTCCTTCGAGAAGGGTTCAAAGTGCTCGAGTAAGAAAATGAAAGTGCTTCAAATTGACAGATATAGTCCAAGATTCTGTCTATCTAGACTAAACAAACACGCAGAAAGAGAGAGAGTGAGAGAGGTAAAGGAAGTGAGAGGGAGAAAGGTGCTTAACACCATTCACACACAAACTGTTAAAAGGCATGGAATATTTGGATTTTCGTGAGAATTACTCAATTCAATTTAATCGAGCAAAGCAAATGAATGAATGAACAATAACAACAATAGCAATAGTTACAAGCGAACGGTATAATAGAATGGAAATCTAGTACTAAGCCATAAAAAAGAAGAAGACAAAAAATTGAAATAATAATTAAAATCAATCCAAGCAATTGCACCAAAAACATTAAGAAAGAGAAATGAGATAAGAGAGAATCAAATTGAGAGAAAGAGACAAGAGGCATTCGGCACTAGAATCTAAAAAAAAGTCTGAATAATTTTATTGTTTTGAAAAAGGGCCAAAGGCAGCAACAACAACTATAAGAGGATAACAAAAAAATTGTTGAAGTTATTACAAAAATAAGGAGTATTGCGCCGTTTCAATTGCTTTAGCACATTTGGTAAAGAAAAACTCGGTATAAACGAAATTCCGGCAATCCGTTTAATTCAACGATATTTGCGAGGTGGATTTCCTTTGGGTGTATGTGCGCGAATGAAGGCTTGTGTGTGTGAAAGAATATTGCTTGTTGTTTGAATACAAATTAAATCAAATGAAAACTATTTCACGATTTTATTGAACACATTCGATTAAATCAGTTTTACTTATTCCATTGTTTCGTACCCTTGCTTGAACGATATTTTCACATCAATAAATACGTTACTTTCGAGCTGTTGTCATTCCTTCAGATACTGTTCTACAGTTGTTTATATAAATACACACATAGAAATAAAAGGATACACACACACGTAAACACACATTAAGAACATCGAAGTACTTTTTATAGTATGATAGTTTCATAAATAATACATGTCGCTAGGTATTCCAGTAAGGACATAACATATCTTAAGCAGAATTTAACCTTAGAAACCTCAACTCGATAAATAATCAATTGATCTTCTCGCAATTTTTTTGTTTTTGTTACTTAACAATCATAATTTCGTTGTCAGAGAAGCATCACCACATGATGCAGGACCTGTCACATTGAATGATTACTACTGTCAGAAACCGAAATAAATTTGCGATGGAAGACTCGATATTGCGACAATAATTTTCAATAATTTTCTAATGTGGATTATTTTAGAATTTCGCTAAAATAAAACTGTTGATTTTCGTAAATATTTTGACGTTACCAAATTATAAAGAAATGGTTTGGTATGCTTCCATATTAAAACACAAAATTGTTATGGATCTACTGAAAAATCAATTATATGTGTGTGTGGATCGATTCAATCAAAAAATATTATTTTCTTATATTATTTTCTTCTAATTCTTCTCGAAGGAATCAATGGAATTGAATATTTTTCGACAATTCTTATTAGCCAGATTTTCCACCCTTTTCGAAGACAAAGCAAAGGGTGGAAATTTTATATACAAAACTTCATTACAATTCTTCTATGCGTTTTCTCGTGTCTGGACTGTGTTATCTAATAGGCAAGCAGACGAGCAGAGGGATGGATAGGGGGGGGGAGGAGACAGGACTTAATCGAATCAGGGACTAATTAAGAGGAATACATATATTTTTTTAGTTCATATTTCCTTTTTAAATTTTAAAAGTAGGCAGAGGATTTCAAGTTTTATTACTGATGCTGTTGTTGTTGTTGCTGTTTGTCCTGCCATGATTTGGTCATATAAAGTTTTTAAAAAACAATATAATTTCATGAAAAGATAAAATTGAATTGAGAAGCCGTTAACTTTATGTTTGTTTCCTGTTTCGTCGTGATACGAAAACGGAAAAGAAAAACAACTGTTGTCACGATGACAACGTTAACGTAAAAACAAAGTGAAACTAAATCAATAGAAGCAAGAGTAATAAATCAATAATAACAAAATAGTAGCAGCAACAAAAACAATAACTACGATAAAAATGCGGTACCGTCAACGATGGATATTTATAATATACAAAAAAATTGTTTTATATATTCGTTCGAGTGTGTTTATGAGTCACATATCACGTTATGACACCCATCACACTATCATGAGTACTTCGTTTGCTGCCGTCTCTTTCTTTTGAACACTTTATTAACCAAATACCGCTAACAATAAACCACAAAAATCTGTGAAAACTTCCGAAAGGAAGCTTTTCCGATTCCAATAATCACACATATACGCGGATTATCACGCAGTTGTTGTAGCCCCTGAACAAGTGATACGTATACCTTTCGTTGACGTGATAGATAGGTTTTTTTTTAATTTACAAAACAAGTTTTTATTGTATTCTTTCAGTAAAATATTATGTTACGATTATATTCCAGCATTTTAAACTCGAAAGCTCCAAGAAAAATACCATCATCCTAAAAGTGTGCTTTGTTTTATTACTTTTATGGTTGTCTAAATTGCAGACAAGGGTGGTCCCTTTAATAACCCTTTTTGAAAAGGATTGGTTCCTTTTGCCTTTTCTTTAGCGTGTTTTCGAGCTACTTTTTTTACACTAACCTGTTGTTCCATTTTCTGATTCCGATTGTTGATTGATGACATGTCGGTGTTTATTATTCTTGCGGGTTTTCTCTATTTCGATTAACAGAATTCAAATTCAAATCGAATTTTGCAATTTTTTTTCAATAGATTTTTTTTTTTGGAAAACGAATAGGAATTACAGCTGGTAGTTTTTGTTGCTAAGGTTTTTGCTGGTATTCGCGATGTTTTTATTACGTTGTTGGTGTTTTTGTGGTTATTATTATAATAATAATTATTATTGTTCTAATTGTTGTCTTTCTAGTTATCCTTATTTTTGTTAACCTTCTGTTGCTTCGAAACGTGTTGTCAACATCGTCTTGACAACAACCGATTGCTATAGAAATTAGTTGTTGTTTTTTGTTGTTTTTGTGAGGTTTATTACGCTAACATAGAAAGCAGAGCACGTAACGAACTAATGGAACGGAACGTACGGGCCATTTAGGAATATTTTTTTAAATTATAAAGCAACGTAACTGAATTTGAATTCAGAGTGAAAAAGAAAAAAGAATTACAACCAGTTTTAATTTTGCGAAATGCTTTATTTCCAATACGAGAAATTACAAAAGCCAAAAAAAATTAAAGCGGGATAATAAATGAAAATTGCGAAAATAGGGTGAGAAGGAAGTAATGAAGGAAGGCGGGGAGGAAGCAAGGAACGAAATAAATAAATAAAGACAAATAAAAATAAAAAAGAGACCCGGAAATAAAAGCAAAAATGATCGTGAGAGGAGAGGCGGATCTCACAAACTCGCTCGATCTTTTTTGACAGCTGCTCGAAGAAGAGCTCTTCCATTCATTAACGAACTTTTATAGAAATTGTCTTGTTCTTCTTCTCGTTGCATTCGATATTATTGTTCGTTGGGGTTGCAAAAGCGCGAGAATTGCTAGAATCTTTTCGAGAATTTAATTACGAACTGTTTATCTTTTCTTGTTATTTTTAATTCTTGTCTAAAGCGCTAATTAAACTATTTATTTCCGAGGGTTCTACGAAATTAAACAGCTGGTCTTTAATTAAAATTATTTTATCGTCTTTTTCTTCGTGAGAATTCTTCACATAAGAATCTTATTACTATTATTTATCTTAATAAATTTATTTTCATAATTTTTTCTAATTTCATTGCGTATTTTATAGCATTTTTTATTCACTACGACATAATTTTGAATTTGTAACGTTTTTTCTTTTCGCTTTTCAGTTTTCTTTTTCTTTTGTTTTTAATATTCGTTACGATTTTGTCATCCACACGACTCGCTCGACCGCGTCCACTCCGCGTCACTTTTCAATGAATACTGACAAATGAAATCGAATTGAAAACGAAACTGATGTTGGTGTAACGAATACGAAGACTTCGGCAAAAGCAACGAACGCGACGACGACAGGATAATGAACAAAGAAACAATGACATCAACAACAATCTAGTGGTATTCGTTTACAACCCTCTGTCGTTCCGTTCGACGAAAGCGCCACACACTAATAAAATATACTCCACAAACTCCAGCACTATCAATCTCTTCCCGTGACTTCTCCCTTCACACTGCCTTTATCCCTAACAAAGAGTATGTCTGTGCATGCCTTCCTCATGTCTATATAGTCTTCCTCCCTCTCTCTCTCTCTTTTCATCGACATCTCTTTCTAGCTCTCTCGCACACTTGCATCGACTTCCCGGCTTCTGCCGCACAATTAAAGTCTTTTTGACGCGTGCGGGCATCACAACTGTCGATTGAACAGTAATGACAACAACAACATCAATAACGTGTATGCATTATCGAAAAACGAACGAGCGAATAAACAACAACAACTACTGCATGTTGAAAGAATATTGGACAGCTGTTCGGTGTGAGGAATTTTGTTATTGTAAAATAACGATCGGCATGTGCTGAATGTCAGTCAGTTCAATGAATTAAATGATGATGATGATGATGATTCTAGTGCCGATGGTAATAATGATGATGATGATGATGATGATTAATGATTATTAGTAAATGTTTATGCGATGGTGTGTGCAAATGGGGAGTGAATTTATATGAGGGTATGTGTGTGTGGCTAATTGTCTGAAGTCTGGTATAGATTATTGACTACAGGAGGAATATCCTAATGCTCCAATTTATTACACTAAAGTCTCGATTTCAACGAGATAGATTGCTCTGTAATCTCTCCAGAATGATTTGTGTCTGTGAAAATTGTATCTATGAAATTGTATAAAATATAAATTAGGTATAGAAGAATGAAGAAAAAAATTAATATATCTTTTACGTATTTTTATATGATATGACATGACTTAAACCATCGTGTAAGTCAAGGGATGAATGTACTTTTCATGGTAAATTATATCCTAGCAACCGACCAAACAAACAACCAAATCAAATTATTTACTTCTTCAGACGCACCGTGCGCCTTTTCTGGAAGAGGCCGAAAGAAGAATTAGACTGCCGATTGCAAGGCAATATTTTCCTTTGATTTCCAGAGCAGGGTTTAATTGAGTTTCTGAACTTAATTATTTACACACGTAAACCATATACAACATTACACACTTTGGCTCTCTCTTCTTGTTCTTCTTCGACATGGTCTTCTTTTCATTCTCTCTTTCAGCTTTTAGTCAACAGAAGCATTTCATTGTTTTTGTCTTGCAATGTTCACTGTTTCTATTTAATGTAAAACGCTTTGCATACTTCCTGGCGTGTCGAAAATGTTTATGGTTCGAAACTTGGCTACTCGTCAAGTGTTTATATGGGGTTGTTCTTTTCTACATGTTATTCAATGCAATTATGTACTTGTTAAAAATAACTGCTTAAATTATTTTGAGTAAATTTATTAATCGAATTTTTTCTGTTATTAAACTTTATTGTATACTTTATTATTAAACTTTATTATATAGTTTATTATATGTCTGTATTAATCATTATCAAATACATGTTTTAATATTGTGTTTAAATCACGAATTTTAAAATTTATTTAGATAATTAAAAAAATTGCTATTTAATTTGTTTGTTAGAATATAGAAAACGCTATATTAATTTTTACATTTTTATTTAAATCGCATGTAAAATTTATTAATTTATATAGTAATAATTACTTACAATCTAAATAACGTTCTTTATGTAAAAAGGAAATAATAAGCAATCGTTGAGAGAGATTATTTTTATGACTTTAAAATTTTTGAAGGCTTTTATTAAAATTATTTTTTTTATTAAAGCAATTGAATTTGAACGAGATTTTTTTATAATTTCCTAAAATCTAGTCCAAATGTCGATAAGACAAAACAGTTTTCTTAAGCCAAGCGCAAAGTGTATAAAAGTAAAAATGGCAACATTTTAACTTCCGATGTTTTTAAAAATCATCGCTTTTCCTTTCTTTTATACCCTTAAGTTCGTCAAGTATAACCTTAATATTAAAAAGCGACAACAACAACACGATAAGATTATTTGTATTATGATAAATTGAATTACTTAAAAAACTATTTGAAAAACCGTTTCTTTTTAGTTTCCGTTTGATTTTTCGCAAATTGCCGTCGAGGCAATAGAGGCGGTGCTTCCGGTTCTACATCGCTAGCCTCACAATCCTCTTCATCTACTACCGGTGCCTTATTCGTCGCCTGTTGCGGCGGTGATATTGGCCGAGAAGGACGTAATATTGAAGTTAGCGGTGCTGTCGTCGGTGTTGTCGCCGACGCTGAGGTGGCTGATAGTCGCGTTGCACTTTCATTCTCTGTTATTTTATCCAAACGTGAACCGTGCACCGAAACGATATCCGAAGGTGTTTTCGTTTTCTCATCGCCCATTTCACTCGGTACACCGAGGCCGATCGTGGCACCAATTTTAGCACTCGCTTGCTTAAACGTATCGCTTAATTTGATCTGAACCACATTAATGAACATCGAGGTTAGAGCCAAACCAAAGATTAAATAGATGATGCTGCACATCATAAAGATCGGATGATTTGGTACAAAATCACCGAAACCAATGGTCGACATCGAAATGAATACAAAATAGAACGCTTCAAAATATGACCAATCCTCCCATAACGTATAAACAAAGGCTCCAATCAAAATATAAGCCACCAACAACGTTGTCGCCACCGAAACGGGCAAATTAAACTCATCATCCACTTCGAACGTTTCGGGATAGGGTGAAGTGGGAGTGTCGGGACGTGAGGCAGCACCCAATGATTTGCCACCTTCCGCACCTTCAGAGGCGGCTGCCTGTGATTCGACATCGGCTTCTACTTTATCGGTACCATTACCCAAACCGAAAAAGTAGCTAGGCCGTCGAGTGGCCATGTTGTAGACGGTATTAAAGCCGCTCATGGCATCACGTACCTGTTGCTGCTTGCGTATTTGCCGGCAAGTGCCTGTGTAGTACAAGCGCCGCACGTATGCCCAAAGGAATTTCATGCCACGCGTGAACAGCTTACCGAAATCCGCAAGCAGTATCAGGAACATCGGTATACCGATGATGGCATAGACAATAGTAAGCGTTTGACCGAGTGACGTTTTGGGAGTTATGTGACCATAACCTGAGGAGAAAATTAAATGAAATTAAATAGAAAGAGAAGAATTAGTAAGGATATTATATAATGGGACCAGAAATATAAATATTCGATAAATAACAGAAAATGTTTATTAGGAAAAAATTTTTTCTTCTTTTAAAAAAATTAAAAAATTTTCCAAAATTTTGTAATGTTTTTTGATAAATAAAAGAAAATGTTTATTAGGGAAAAATTTTTTCTTTTTTTATAAAAATTAAAAAATTTTCCAAAATTTTGTAATGTTTTTTGATAAATAAAAAAAAATGTGTATTAGGGAAAAATTTTTTCTTTTTTTATAAAAATTAAAAAATGTTTCAAAATTTTATAAATGGTTTTTGGTGTAATTAAAAACAATTTCAAATGAATTTTGTTTAAATAAATAAAAGAGTTCGATATAGAAGTATTGATATAAAACATATATTGTTTGTTTGACATAATAAAAAAAATTATATACTTAACAATCCTTCCATTTCATGTGAAATTACTTGAAGTAAAAAATTTAAACTGTTTAAAAATTTACTATTTACAAAAATAGAAATATTCTTTAAATGAATTCTGTAATGCTTAACCGGGGTAATAAGTGTGTATGTATCTTGCTAAACAACGCCAAAATTCTTCTCCATAATCACAATTAATTTCTCCACAGGCAATTAAGATGAAGCACGCTTCATGACGAAAATTATTGTACGTAGTATAACCTATGCAGCAAGAAGCAATTCGTGTAAGACGAAATATTTCGTCATAACCGGGAAACGGGTTAAATATTTTCTTTGATTAAAGTGTAAAATATAAAATATTTCATAGTTTTAAAAATGGCAATAGAGTAAAATAAATCTAAACAATCTTGTTAGGAAGAGAGGTGAGAAAGAGAAGGAGAGGGCAGGAGATTTGTGAACAGATAGGATTAGACATATTGAAATATCCGTTTAAGTAACAGACCCACATTTACAGCCTTACACAAGATTAGTTTATAGTTTCATCAGTATCAGTTTATAACAGACCTATTGTGGTTATTACGGTCCAACAATATAGTATACAATTTACAAAATTCCATGACTTTTGACCCGGATAATAACGAATTCCCATAATTTGAATTTTATGAACTTCCTCTTCGAAATTTCGTAGTTTTTGTCGAGCCAATGACTTCCAATCATCCTCTCTAGCGAAGGGAAAAAAGAGGTTAGAACCGATTACTTCCAGGGAAAGATTTGCATCTTTCGAACACTCGAAAAACCTTTCCAAAGGTCTTTCCATCACGTACCTCATGCTGTGGCTTACAGTCCAAAGATTATCGATAAAATCTCGTTTCACTTTGCGCACTTCGCATTTGTAAATGTTCTCGGAGGTACCCTCGGTGTAGCGAAACATTAGACCACCGAAACCGCATAGAAGTATCAAAACGATTATATGCGCAAAGCATTTACGACACAAACGTCGTATTTCTTGCCATTCTTTGGGATAATCACGTTTAAGAAGTGTCCATACTTGACGGATGTCTTTACAGAAAAGACGCAGAAAATATATAGAAAATATCCGAACAGTACACGATGCTTCCGGTTGTTCTTGTTCGGAGGGAGCTGCGGTATCTTTGGTTTTACTCTTCTCTTTGGACTCTTTTGTCGCTTGTTCTAAGCGCGGTTTTCGGTAACCAAAAATTGAAAGGACTTTTTCACGTAAATTCGGTGGTCGTATTACTGCCACTCCCACAGATTTCTCTGCGGTTTGTTTTTTTGAAATTTGTGCGACTTCGTTTTTGGATCCTTTATCTACCCGGTCTTCAGTTTCCTTGGGCGATGGCACAGTCTGGTCTTTAGTTCGACCTTCTACGCTTTGTCTTCTTTTCATTTCGGCCCTTCTCAGAGACTCTTTTCTTAAACTTCGCTTTCTTAAGCTCACTTCCATTTCAGAATCGATTTCAGTGGATTGAGTTCCACTCAATTTCCTTTCTGTCGCGCTTAAATATTCTCCCGGCATTACTACGGTCTTCCGATCGTTCGCCGATAATTCCGAGCTCTTCGGCACGAGTCCGTTAGATTTTTCTGGCGTTTTGGATTGTCGCTGCGGGCGAATGGGTGATATTGAATTATTGCGCCCAGGCGACATTTGTTCGTCTCGTTGAGGCGGCAATTGGTCGCGTGTCCCACTAATTGCCCTGGCATGACGGCGTATCGGCTTTAACTGTCGATTTACATCCTCGATATCTGCATCGGATGAAGAGAATTGTGTAGATGATTCATCGTAGCCGGATCTGCTGGTGCGTATGCGTTGGCTGTGCAGCTGCGTTGTAGGTATTTCGTTGTGGTTTAGGCGAATGCTATGCACTAGACGTCGTCGTTCCTCGATATCGTTAGGCGATTGCACTCGGTCACCTAATCTACGATACGCCAGCAGCAACTTCTTTCTTTCCTCGTTATCGAGCAGTTGCCGAGGACGCAATTTGCGTTCACGTTTCTCACGTTCGAATATATGCTTTTCCGCCTCCAGGCGTTTACGTTCTTCCTCAAAACGTCGTAAATTAAGTTCGAGACGGCTAAGATTTTCATCAGCGGTGGCAACAACAGGGTCACCGGTAATTTGCGTAGCTGAGCGTGGGGGACTCACCGCAATTGTGCGCTGTTTCTCAAGTGGCGCAGACTCCGGCGAGAGGTGACGTAGTTGCGCAGTTTTTCCATTGTCGGCGATCATAAACTCATTCTCGCTTGAGTCCTCCTTCTGACGCGGGGATGAAAGACTACGTTTAACCTTCCGAAGGAGATCGTACGCCTCGGGACTGGATAAACGTTCGGCTTGTCGCGGCTGTGAGTGGCTCCGAGTTGCAGCTTCAGCAAATGCTTTGTCACGTCGTCGCAGGATTTTACTCTGATGGGCCGATAAAGACGAAACAGGTGGACGTATTTGTAAACTAATTGCCTGTGCTACATCCTCGGTAGAAGCGGTGGGAGCGGGGGATGTGATTGCAATTGAGTTTTCGAACTGTTCGCCATTTAGACGTTTGCGTCGAGCAATAGCTCCAAAGTTGGGCTCCGGCGTTGCTTCTCGTACGGGTTTTGTTAATTTGCGACGTCGGCGCACCGCTGATTCATTACGATCTGAATCCATTTTCCCGGTGTCGAGGGTGTTCTCTTTAAATTTAGGTCAGAAATAGTTTACTTCGACTTCTACTGGCAGGTGGAGAGAATAAGGATTTGCTTTTTTCCGCTCTCGCTCTCTCTGTCTCTCTCCTTTTTATGATTTGTGGTTATTTGATGAATTTGTTTTGTCTCTTTTTCAATAAAGATTTACAAACAGCGGTGACTATTTTTAAATCTTTAGCTTTTTATCTGTTTGTGTGTGCTTAGTTTAGTAAGAGATCATAAGATATATATCCCATATATATGTGTATAAAAATATGTTCTGAAAAAAGATCTCAATCGACCATTTTTCTCGAATACTTTTAGTTTTTTACATGAAATAATATTTTTTTTAAAAAAGATTTTATTATGGAATCGTAGAAGAATATCACACAGAGATTTTTCAATGTTTTGACAAATTCAATTATATTATTTTTCTTCACACAAAAAAATCATTGTACGCGAAGCTTTACCCGAAACACTGCTTTCGTCGACCAAAAATAAACTGACTGACTACAGTTCATGTGCCGATCGCTGATAGGAGTGGGTTAAAATAGATCCGGCAGGGTTGCCAACATTTATTAAGAAATAAATAGAAAAGTTGTTCAAGTTTTTTTAAGTAATTTTCAAGTAATGTTTTATGACTTTTGTGTTTCAATTTTTATAAATTATTTTTAAAATATGGTATAAATAATTGACTTAACTGATAAAAATGTCTGAGGTAGAAATATTTTCTTCAACATTTACAGACACGCTTTGGGATCAGCCGCTGTAAATGGGTTTATTGGGGATGTCTGCTCTTGATTTACTCTCTAATAGTTTGATTCCTAAGTTCTTGAATATCTAAGAGCTGCCAACCCTTTATTGGTGACATAGATGCAGAAGAGAAATTATAAAAGTTGTTCTCTTAAACAATCGATCAGCTGTTAATAGAATACTTTCTCAATTGATCTCTCCCTCTCCCTCTCACTCTCTTTTTCTGTTCCCCCTCTCTCTTTCTTATGTCTCCTATAATAATCAAATTTATATATAAAAGTTTTCTTAATTGTTTAAAACAGACCAAAGACAAAAGAAATTATTCCTTTATATTTAAATAAAAGGATTTTGCAGATTTTGACATTTTACAAGCACTAGAAAATATTTATATAAAAAAGATTTAATATAATATTTATAGAAAAAAGCATAAACAACATTCAAATAAAAAAATTTGGTATTATACTGTTTTCATTAATTTTTTAGAGATTATTACATGTATTAATTATGAAATATTTGCAATTTTATTAA
The DNA here is from genome assembly GCA_963966595.1 of Physocephala rufipes. Classification (NCBI taxonomy): domain Eukaryota; kingdom Metazoa; phylum Arthropoda; class Insecta; order Diptera; family Conopidae; genus Physocephala; species Physocephala rufipes. The sequence goes on from OZ016505.1 coordinate 23,750,641, forward strand.
ATGTCATGCAACGGAAACGGATATAAAGAGGAACATAAAAAATGCTATATATTATTACGTTCCGGTTTGTGGTCAAGTCGTGGCACCCTAAATAGTATTAAAAAAGTAGAAGAGAAGCTTGTCTGAAATGGTATTTCTTCTTTTTTATTTTTGACAGATTTGTATCGGTTGGGGGCTGGTGGGTTTTTGGCGGGAGTTTATGATGCCATTGGGTGGGAGGTTGGGTATCATTATTTGCGGAAAAAGCCATTCGTTCTGGTGCATCAATTTTGTAAAATAACACAGACATGAACCTAAGCGAAGACACAAAGTAAAGTGAAAAGCTTTTCTAAGAATTTCTGAAAACTTTATTCGCCAATGGTTTTTGATTGAAATTAATATACTTGCCAGCCAGAAAAAATGAAAAGTCTAAGTTCTGCAAATTCTTTTTGATATAAAATATATTTTTCTATATTATAATAAAATTTTATAGATTTAAAATTATATTAATTTCATTTTATAATTAATTACAAAAAATTGAAAAACTTTATTAATCAAATCTTATTTTGAAAATTGTGAAATTTTGTAATATTATGCAATTACTTAAATAAATTATATGAAAAATGAATTAAAATTTTATACAAAATTGAATACTCTTTTATAATTTAATGTTGCTAAGTTCATGCAACGAAAAAACCTAACACAAATCAGAATGAATCAAATTCATTTTGCATTTCTTAATTCAAAAATAATCGCAATTAAAAAACCACTAAGAGGACTAAAATAAAACGTTAATTTTTATTGCTATCGTTTTGGGAGTATTAAAATCTACTCGATATAATTCATTTTCAATTACTCAATAAAAATGAGAGCAGCTCATAAATTGTTGATTTGATTAAAAATATCCTAGAGTCTATTTTTATTAACTAAAACAATTTTACTATAGCGTGGTGTGGTTACGTGAGGTGAGATGAATTTGCCGATGAGTTAAAATTTTATGATGCAGTGAAAAATTTAATGTTGTAAATTGTTTCAATTATTTGGAATTTGTTTTCATTTCCTTTTCATCGAAGTCGACTTTTTGGATTTCTTTTGAAAAAAAAATCAAATATATTTTAAGTCGACATCTGATTATTTACGATGGAGTATTGTAGGAAATTAAAGAAAATTCTGGTTAATTTTTGTATAAAATTTTTTAATTAAATTGTATTTGTGTCCGAGGAGACAACTTATTTGCAAGCATTTTTTATTCTTTGAAATTTGAGAGCAAAAGTTTTTAATATTTAAAAGATTTTAATATTCCTTTTTAATTAATATTTGAAAGAAAGTCAGCATTTCAGGAAAATAAACTAAGGATAAAAAAGCAGGAAAGGTTGAAAGAGTTTGGTTTGTTATTCATTAGCTTGTAAGAAATTAGAATGTTGATAAAACCGGAATATTGGGAGCTAAATTTATATTGAAAATGCTAAGAAATATTATTCAATAAATATACTTCAAAACCAATATCAGAAATATTAAGATTTTGAAAGTATTTTTTATTACTAATGAAATACTTTACTAAGTGCACTTATCTGGCTTTCCAAATAAATATTTCCTCACTTTTATATTCTCATCATTGAATATAAAAGAGCAAAAAGAGCATTGGTAGCAAAACTTTTTTAGAAATATAAAAAAATCACAAAGGAATGAAAAATAGAATTTAATTTAATTTGAACGTTTTAAATTAAGAATCAAAACAGACGGACCCCATCAAAAATTTTTGAATAAAAAAATGTATCGAAAGAATGCTTTGACATATTCTAGAGTTTTCTGCTGGGAAAGGGTTGGAAGGGGTGAAAACTTAAGAGTTCTCTAAGAATTTCAGGAATGTTCAAGAATTTTTTAAATTAGCAATAAATGGAAAAATTTCCAGTTTTAAATAATTTTGAAAATTAGTCAAAAGGTTTTTGCGAATATACGTAATGATTTTCGAAAATTTGGAATAAAATTAAAAAAGTTATAAATTTAATTAATAAATTTCAATACATTTAGATATTTCGAATGTTTTGCATCATTTGTTTTTTGCATTTTTACAATTTTATAATTTTCACATTTAATATTTTTTATTACAATATTTTTTATTTTCTTTTACCTTGATGGAATAATCCATTGACCGAATTATAAAATACTTTTCTTTTTCCTCTTTCTTTTTAATTATTCATAAATCAATTTGAAATTAACATTTCCCATTCTGATGATAATTATAATTAAATATAATGTTATTTTACGAAAAATAAAAAGCAATACACGAAGAAATTTTTTATGTGAAACATTTTTATTTTTAATGGAAATGTTTCAATGATCTAAAATTACTTCAAGTGCAGAAAAAAAGTATCAGAAAATGTGTGTTATTTTTTCAAGTCGCAGCACAAGAAAGGCGGTCCACAAATAGATCATAAAAAATATAAAAAATTAGTGACAAGAGTCTATCAATGAATGAAGTGATAATTATGTGTGAGAAAAAGACTATTTTTGAAATGAAAAGCTTGTGAAAAATTGCTAAGGTGTTTTGCGGTCTAGCGGCATTTTTTTACACAAATCATTCTATTTTGAAAGTTTCGGGAGAATGAATTTATAAAAGAAACTTTCTAAAAACGATTTTTTGTACTTCGGTTTAAAATGAAAAAAATTTACAAAAATATTTTTTCCTATTGATTCTAAGAAAGAATAAATAAATATTGAAAAGCAAATCTATTTTTGTATCTTTGTGTCTTCCTTAAGAAGGAACTAAAATAAAGTAATCGAAATAAATTCAATCAAAAATCAAAATTCGAAAATTTCATAAATAAATATGTTTCGTAAGTCTTCGAGAGTATTCTCAAATTATCATAAAATAATAAGTCATCAAAATAATAACTACCTTCAGTTACAACAATCTGATCTGCTTGCATTCATCATCATCATCACGACCATTATAATTATTATTAATAACTTCTCTTAGATGTTAAAAAAAGAGGCAAATAATGTGTGAGAAAAAAAACTCATGTCTTTCAATGCGAAAACCAATTTTCAGAATTCCCCACGAAAAAAACAAACACTCCTGTCAAGAAATGAAAAATAAAAAATTAGTAAATAATAAATAAGAAATAAAAGAATAAACAAATATGGACAAAATAACGAACATGATAACAGAAATTTATAAAGAGAACGCGAGGGTGTTGAAAGAAATCCATGCTTCATCCCTTGATGTTTTACATAACGAAAGAATAAATAAATAAATAAAAATCACTAATTTCTCTCGAGAAATAAAAAGATGCCAAATGATGGTCTTTTTGTGTAAAGAAGCATAAGGAAAGTAATTATAGCTATATTTTTCAAGAATTCATTAGGAACACTTTGTAAAATAACCAAAAATTTTTGGGTTGGGAAGCCCACACGAATAAAGCAAACAAAATAAATGATTAAAAAATTACAAATCTTATAAATCTTAGTCTTAAGGTTTTCCCTCAAATACTTTCCCAGTATTGGAGATAACCGTAATTTCTTATACGATTCTTTAAATCCATAAAAAATGGCGATAAATTACGAAATTTCGATTTTAATGGAAATTCAATTTTTAATCGAATCGAATCGAATAATAGATGTGTGCGCACTTTTCTAGGATTTGACAAAAAATCCAAAACCATACAATGAAAAAATTTATATTTTAGACCGTTATAACGATTGAAGTTCGATTATATCTTCGATTTATTAACCTACTATTGAGGCTATAATCGTTTGCACCGCAGGGTCATATTTTTGGTGGAGCCCTCTAAGACACGCATCAGATTTTAGGACTCGAAATATATGGATTTTTTAACTAGAAATTATTACAAAATTATTACAGAAATGCGGAGAACGATAATAATTTTCGGCACAAGCAAAACGAATTTCAGTTAATTATATAAATTTAAAGAAATATAAATTTTTGAAATATTGTTTTGGCATTTCAGAAAATTTTTTAATTTTAAATCGCAAAACAACCGGCTTCACTTTATAAATGCACAGATTCTTAATTAAGTTCAAGCTAAAAGATATGCGTATTGACAAATGTTTCATGGCCTTCATGAATAAATTATTTCAATTTTTTTTTGAAATTTTTAAAAATAAAAATAAAAAACTACAAAATAAAAATTATTTTAGTTTCATCAAAGCGAAGGATCAATTGCGTACAAAAAACGTGGAAATTTATTTTTACACGTCTAAGAGTTTGTTATTAAAAAAGAAAAAATGTTTAACGAAAAAGCGGATTTCTTATGGATATGTTTTTATTTCTAGATTTATATTAACTTTTCCCGAAAAGTGCCGCCAGCATAAAATATATTTATTATTCTTTTAAAAAATATTAAAAAAAAGACCATGCCAAATCTCTTTCCGGGAAATTAAATATTATTTATTGATAGGTTTTCCAAAGTCGAGGAAATTTAGAGTAAAATGTTGACATGTTAGAGGCGAAGACTAATACTGAAGCTAATAAAAATTTTATAATTATAGAAAAGAAAATGTTAAAAATTATTATACCCAGAAGAAAAGTTTCTTTGGATAATCTTTTAGTAACTAATATTAAAAAATATTCATTTGAAATATTATCACAATCTAAATTTAGTCCTTCTCGATTTTATTTAAGATCGATGCCTTTATTCGATCTATAAAAAAATCACTTTACGCGTTGAAAAAGCACTGCAATAAATTTAATACGAAGCACGTTCAATGTATACTCAGTAGAGACGAGCCACTATATAAGAACCACTACTTTGGGGCACAACTAAATATTTAATAGAATGCAGCTAGGAGCCATTACGATATCAGTAATGAACAGTAGGAGCAGTGATCCCTCAATAAATTTAATCGCACAAAGGCAAAATATTTTTCTGCAGCCTTCTTCGCAAATACCATTCGTCATGTGGGGAAAACAATCACGGGGGGATAATCCGCGATAAACTCATTTCCAGTGTATTGCATCCGCAAGCCAAAGCCTTTCTGGGGCCTATGCACCACGGATTTAGAAGGCTATCGTTCGAGAATGAGATTTCAAAGTTCATCACTCACACTAATTTCTAGATCTGATCCCTAGGGGTAAATATTTGCTCCCAAATTTGGAAAAAGGCTGTCATGGGTGATGATTCTCCTCAAAATTAAGGCCTTCCGTTCGTCAAATTTTTAGCGAGAGAGGAAAAGAAAATCATAAAGAATTATAGAGATATGAAAAGTAATATCAATTACGTAAACGTTTTCCTTCATGCTGTTACCGAGAATACATTGAACGCCTCTCGCAAATATTTTCCAAGAAATGAAAACCACGACTTGCATATGAAAATCATCTCCTTCATTTCCCTTAATTTTAGTGTTTTTCTCATCTTACTCACTCACCGATCGTTGTATAAATTGTTCCACAGTAAAACATGGCATTCCAAAAGGACCACGGCTCGTATTCTTTCTGCAATTCTTCCAGAGTTTTGTTATTGTTTATGAGAGTGTCTATAGCCGCCTTATGCTCACGCAATGTAAAGACTACACGTCCATTGAACTCGGGTGCGCTGTACTGTGGGACAAAATTAATAAAACATTAAATAAAATACAATAAATACAAAATACGACGCATTAAACGAGATTTTTCTTCATACGTGATAATTGTAAATAAATAATAATAATAAATTCAAATTTAATACCTTTCGTAGTTCGTGATCTTCCGATAAAGCCTGCATTGCTTTAAAAAAATTCTTTTGTACTGCATGAACGTCAATGGCATCTTGACTGGCTTTCCTGCCTGGAAAAGGGAAAAGTTTTTAATAAAATTATAAATTTTGAAAAATTGTATTTAAAAAAATAATAATTTTAATTTAAAAAAAAATATTCCTTTGAAATACCACGGTACGTTTTTTTTTATAATAATATCGAGGATAAAAAATACAATTTATTCCAATAAAGGAATAAATTATGATTATATGAAATAATCACTACCTTTATAATTTAAAAAATTAGTTTAAGTTTACTTAAAATTTTGTATTTGAAAAATTGTTTTCATAAAAAAATTGTCCTCTTCCGCCCACTGTTGCCCACAGGTTGCCTTTCGGGATCAACAGGGATGCTTACACGTAGTTGATTTCGATCCTCTAAAATTAATTGTTGGGTTTATTGGCAATTAATTTGTATTATTAATGTATTTATATTTATAACCAAAATTTAGAATTTTTCTTTAAAAACATAATAATAAAAAACTCATCCAATTACGTATTAAAATCTATTTTCCGGTAGAAAAAATTCTCAGAATAATTTGTAAAATTTCAATGCTTTTGTGAATCATTCAAAGCTATCAAATCAATGATGAAAGTTTTATTTTTTTATAGCAATGATAGAATATTAATAGTTTGTCCAAAAAAGAAAAGATGAAAAATATTAGCACTTAAATGGAAAATTAACACATCATTCAATCGACTGATTCAGCGTTTTTAACTTTGCAAATATTTTATTTATTAATTTGAACGCTAGTTTAATTTTTAAATTAGAATTAATTTTATTTATAAAATTTATATCCTTAGAAACTTATCAATTAGGTAGATTTTTATCAAATTTCATTTTCTCTTTTAAACCGTCTTCCTGTTAATCCTTTTTGAAATTAAGCAATTTAAAGTTGTTTATTTTTTTAAGTTTTTCTTTGTGTCTTTTGGTTGACTTTCCTTTTATAATTTCACAAAACACGAATGTTTTACTAACCCAGTTAACAAAAATCATGTTTCTGGCTTGTAATTTTCATGACTTGTAATTTTATAGAAAATTATCACAAACAAGCATTTCGAAATTTAATTGAATGTTTTAATTGTTTGTTCGCAAGGATGGTTTTTATTGGTTTTCCACTCTGCCTTAATTTATTTTACTTTATAGAGTTATCCATTCTGCCTTTTTATTATTTACCTGCATTTTATTGAAATAAAAAATCGAATAAATTTATTATCTACGTAATCGCAAATTTAAGGAATGCAATACAAAATATTCTTTTAAAATCAATTTTATTGCAATTAAAATTAACGTAGTTTTAATAGCAATGGCCTGAAAAACATTCATTTCATTTTATGTTCAGCCTAATTTTATTCTATGTTCAGCCTAATTTTATTCACGTTTATTATCCTTTTCCCTTCAATTCCTTCATTAGTATTTTGTTTGTCTGCATGTTTTTCCGTTGTCTTCTTAATTGCTTTTTTAGCCAAGCAATTTGTTGGCATTGCTTTATTTATTGCTATTACTGCTTTTTTCTTGTTCTAAATTTTACGCTAGAATTATTTAAGGATATTTCTTGGTTTTTTTTTTATTCTTGACTTTTCAATTTTTTTCAATTTTTAGAGAATTTGTAGGAAGAAATAATGCAAATAATCGTGAGAAAAGTGTGATGTCATTTTTGTTGGAGTTCAATAATTCGAGGTCACGCAGCAATGCTCTCGAATAGGTCAATATTGTGCATATGTGATCGATTGCTTTTTTTTTATTTTACCCCCTTTCTTGAAAGGATATTCGTTCGAGATGGATAATTCGATAATTTAATCAAAAAGTCTTGCCAGATTAAAACTTAAATCAAAAGAAATCCTTAAGGCTTAAGAATAAATGCTTTTTGAGCTTTCTTAAGATCATTAATCAAATAGATGTTGACGAAGAAGAAGAAGAGTAAAGAAAAAGAAGAAAATTAGAATGAATGAGAAGAAGAAAATGAAGAGTTTTGTTTATCAACAATTGAAATTAACTGACAATCTACACCGACTTCTCAGAAACACACTAACAATTTCATGATGCATTAATCCATCCATGGTGTCTATCACTTCCTCACGCTACTACCCAACCTGCTGGCCATTAAACATTCACAACACGAATTAGTTAAAGTTTTCTTTCTGGAAAGTTCCAAGAAAATCATTCATTTAATCCATCAATCAATTAATCAATAAATCAAACAATCACTTCGGTCGGTTCACAATGGGAAACATTCTAAACGGCCGCATCCACAACTACGTGGATTATCTCTGATTCACTTACCTTCAATAATTCCGAACAATAAGGCCCCACCGATGCTGTATAGCGTTACCACGGCAAAAAGGAACATATGCGTAAACCATTTCTTCGACCATTTACTGAATTTATCGTAGAGACCGTAAGTGAATTTCTCACCAAAACTCATGCCCGATTTGGTGAAATCAACGAAACCCTCAAAGCCTTTGACCATAAAATTACCCGGAGCAAAAGGATTTGCGTATTGGGGCCAATACGGTTGCCCGACGCCCGTCGTCGCCGTTGCCACCGGACCGTTTGTTGTGCTCGTATTGTTTGTTTGTGCAGTAAAAGGAGCCTGTGGTGGTAATGTCTGAGCAGTGGGTGGCATTGAACCCACGACCGAACCATTATTATTTTGAAGATTTTTAATATTAATGCGTGGCGGTCGTTGGACACGACGCGTGGGCGGAGGAGTTGTATTTGGTAAAGACATTTTTTAATGATTGTTTTTAAAAGATGTTGTTGTTGTGGCGGAGTAGTTTTGTTGCTGCTCTGTTGTTGTTGTTGTGCAATTGATGCAGAGAAGTCGCAATGAAGTGCTTACAAATTACGGAGTCCTTGAAAACGATTTGAAATTATATTAAGTGTTGGAACGCTGCACCGAATTGCGAACTTTTTGAGACACGAATTTTTCACTTTTTCAAATTAATAATTGATTTATTAAAAAAACTCTTTTACAACTTATTTTGAAAGCAGTGTTTTTTTAATTTGATATATTGAATAATTTTGATTATTTGTTTATGTTTACAAATCTTTTTTCTTTTAATTTAATTTCTTTCAACACAAATTTTGTGATATCGTTATGTAACTCAATTCCTTAATTTCAAAATTAATTTTCGCTACTTATGTTTTTATTACTTAATTGTTTTATGCCTAATTCATTTTTTGTCTGTTTTTATTTTTAAAAAATTGCCTGCAATCATTCGTTACTCGATTTCCTCGATATCCACACATTAAAACGTCGCTACCGGTTAACGTCCGGCGTAACCGACCGACCATCTCGCACTTGCAATCAATTCCGACTGATTCGAATTTTCTTTGTTGGCGCAACTCGTGCGAGTGGCGCTAAAAGCGTTCACAGTCAATACTATTATGATTATCATCACCATCATCATCATGATTATCACCATCCACCATCAACTGTTTTTCGTTCATTTTGAGTTCGTCTAGTCAAACAAAATAAAACAGAAACAATATCAAATTTTTTTTGAGGAAATCTCGTCCTTTTTCAAGTTAGTTTGTGATGCTGTCATACTTGATAATTTTTTTCATACTCACACACTCCAATGTCTGTTATGGCGATGCTGTGCTCTTTACTGACATCGTGAGCATTATTCTTTTGTATTTTTTGTGTCGTTTCTGTTTTAGAGAGCAGTGCGTGTTGTGCGAAAATTCGAACAGTGTTGGTTAACATTTAAAATGAACTAATAATACTTGAAAGCTTTTAATCATTTTTCCAGATGCTTTCAACGACAAAGTTTATTATTTTTATTTGTTATTTTTATTATTTGCGTTTTTTAATTTAGATATTAAATACTAAATATTATTTTATGATATTTATTAAAGCATTATTGATAAAGTCGAGAAAATTTTCCGTATTATTTTCCTATTTTATTTTGAATTTTAATTATTAATTTTTTTAATTCATTATTAATTTATTAATTTTTAAAAGAATCAAAAATATAAAAATTATATTATATATTTTATAATTGATATTTGCTATATAAAAACATATTTTATATTTTTTTCAAACAGCTTAATAGTTTACAAAAATCAACGGACATTAGGTCGTACATTTTAATTTAACTTTATGTAGTATTTTATAATAAATAAAGAGAAATATCTATAATAGTTTTTTATTATATTTGTATTATTCTTAACATTACATTATTTTCTTTTGTTTATATTGCAACAAATAAATTTTAGTTAAATTTTAAAATTAAAAGATATATACTTTCACAGTTTTATAATATTTAAAAAGTTTAATAAATTAGTTTAATATTTTATGAAATTAAATTAGCATTATATTTTTTATTATAATTTAATTTTAAATTTAATGGAATGCAATTATTTTTAATAATCCGCATTTTTATAAAACATTTTTTACAATGTGTTGAAAAATTGAAAACTGAATAATATGTTTCAAAGAGCTGACTTTATGCATTGAAAACTAAATAAACTGATTTTTTAGTACTGCGTGTTTGAAAGTGGGTCAAATGCAGTGCTTTCATTGAAGTCAGTTCATTGTTTGGAATTCTTTAAACTGTTTTGGGCGTCAAGGCTTCGTCGCGCCTAACAGACTAATATTACAGACTAGTAAGTGCATATTATATCCTAGTTATAGCCTTATATGTATGTGTACTATGTACATTCGTATGCATGTGTGTACGCGTATTTAGTCAATAAACTTCAAGAGGTCAAATAATTAAATCAGTACGAAATAAATTGCAAACGAAAGATTTAGAACAAAAGATAAATATTTCAAACTGAATTTGTAATCCACAATTTTTTGTTTATAAATTTTGTAAAATATTCCTCACGGAAAATATGTCAATTTTTGTTAGTAATTTTGAAATTTTTTACTGAAAATTTTTATTTTTCCGAATGATTTTTAGCAATAAATCAACTTTTAACAATTAATTTTATTATTAATAAAACAAATGTCTTTGTATTGACAAATTATGTAATTTCTTTTTTTAACTAAAAAAATTTTAAACTTAAAAAATACATAAAAAAGAGTGACAAAATTGAATAGAATGAAATACAAAAATAAAAAATTTTTCAAATGAAGAAAAGAAATTATATGAGAATTTATTAGATAAGTTTTTTATAAAAAAATAAGATTCGTATGATTAGTTGCTTACCAAATTAACACACGCCCACATTTTTTTTGGAAATCACCAGCAATTTTTTATTATATTTCATGGTCTGAAAAATGAGAGAAATAAAGTATATCGTAGAGGGAGGGGCTAAAACGAATCAGATTTTATATGAAAGACCAAAATAAAAAACCAAAAAAAAAAAAAAAAGAAATTTCTTAAATAAAAATCTTTTTAATAATTACTATTAAAAATTCGAGATGATTCAAAAGAATGGAAAAATAAAACGATAAAATATATTCTAAGAATTTTATTTTTAAATATAATGAATGAATCTTACACAAATTTATAAAATTAGTTCATCCAAAGATATTTTACAAAAATATCTGGCAAATATCTTTAAACATTTTAATAAAAAGCCATAGTTTTTAAAATGTTTGTAGAATTCTTTATTTAGATTTTTTCTTATTATTATTATTTATTTCAATTTAATATGTAAGACATGAATAAAATGTATTTTAATAAAGTTTTTACTATATAATTCTTGAGTTTTAATACAAGATAATGCAAAATATTTAGTCATAGAATAAAAAAAGATCTGTTGATAATTTTGATTTAAAAAAAATTAACAAATATTTTTAAGGTAGTTTTAATTTTATGAAGATATAACTTGTCTAGAGATAACCAAAAAAGCTAATACAAATATATAATGGATTTCTGTAAGGGTTTTCATTTGGTAAATGTGCGGCTTGATATATGTCCGTTACCGTTATAAATATGTATGCATGTATATATTCTCAAAACTACAAACTACTGTCTAAATATTTACTTCTAGAAGTTATGAATTAGATTCAATATATTTTTAACAATTTGTTAATAGCTCTTTTTTATTTAACAAAATTTTAAAATTGTCTAATTTTTTGTTAAATAAATTTTTATTTCAATTTCACTTAAGGTTAGAATTAAATTCTTATCAAGTTTATAACACATTTTTTAAATTATCTTAAATTATCTTAAAAACAGAAAAAATTAACTTTTTAATTAATTAATTTTGCTGATTCTAAACAAAGAGAGAAGTTTATGTCGAAATTATCTTTTGATAATTTATATATATATATATATATATATATATATATATATATATATATATATATATATATATATATATATATATATATATATATATATATATATATATATATATATATATATATATATATATATATATATATATATATATATATATATATATATATATATATATATATATATATATATATATATATATATATATATATATATATATATATATATATATATATATATATATATATATATATATATATATATATATATATATATATATATATATATATATATATATATATATATATATATATATATATATATATATATATATATATATATATATATATATATATATATATATATATATATATATATATATATATATATATATATATATATATATATATATATACATATATATATATATATATATATATATATATATATATATATATATATATATATATATATATATATATATATATATATATATATATATATATATATATATATATATATATATATATATATATATATATATATATATATATATATATATATATATATATATATATATATATATATATATATATATATATATATATATATATATATATATATATATATATATATATATATATATATATATATATATATATATATATATATATATATATATATATATATATATATATATATATATATATATATATATATATATATATATATATATATATATATATATATATATATATATATATATATATATATATATATATATATATATATATATATATATATATATATATATATATATATATATATATATATATATATATATATATATATATATATATATATATATATATATATATATATATATATATATATATATATATATATATATATATATATATATATATATATATATATATATATATATATATATATATATATATATATATATATATATATATATATATATATATATATATATATATATATATATATATATATATATATATATATATATATATATATATATATATATATATATATATATATATATATATATATATATATATATATATATATATATATATATATATATATATAATGGAATATATCAATTTTTTTTATTTTCTAAATATTTTTGCATATTTTATAAATTTTATTTATTTTCTAAAAACTACAAATTCAAATAATTATTTTTCGTAGCTTATTTTCTTTCGTTACACATATATTAATATCATTATCTATAACTATATCAGCTACAATTTAATCATCACCATCAACAGCAGTTAACTTCACTCACAGTCATTCTCTACAGTAATATTTATTGTTAGTTCTTTGTTTGAAATAAAATTCTATAAAATTTCAAAAACATAAATAATTTCATAGATGGAAAAATAATGAACTTTTTTGTAATTATGTGATGTATATAAAATTAAAATTAATTTACTTTTAAAATTAATTTACTTTAAAAGAATATTTATTAAATATCTATTTAAAATATATATTTATTGAAATTGTTAAATGGAAATTGTTAAATTGCGACAATTCCTAATGTATCTAAAATTAATTAATTATAATTAATTGTAATTAAATTGATGTTGAAATTAGAAAAAATTGTTTTTCAATTTATTTTTATTAGTCTTCGGATGATCAAAAAGAATTCCCTCGAGGAAAATAAAATTAATTTTGACCGAAAAAAGTTTTATTTACTCAAAAACATCAACACTACGTCTTAAAATATGCAAAATGTGTTTTATAAACTCCTCCCGCGAATTTTTCCAATTCTAGGATTCTTCCAATCCTATGATAGAAAATTTCATCACTCCCGTGACGAGTCAATTTTACAGGTCACTGAATTTTTTATTAAAAGTATATAATTAAATAAAAATGTATTTTCAATAGAGGCAATAAATTTTCCCAGACCAAAAAGAACCTATTTTTATTATCCTCCATTCCTGAAATTAAAAATTTATACAAATTTTTAATGGATAATAAATATTTTAGAAAATTAATGTTTCCAAAAGATTTATTTTCATAAAAAAAAATTAAAAAATAATTAAGATGGAGGAAAAATTTAAAAAAATTATTCAAAGCCATAAAATAATGAGTCATCGCAGAGGATTTGCTACAACTTTTACAATATCTTCATCATTTAATCGCATAAAATCCCCTAACAGAATTTCTTGAGTTCTCACCTCGTGGTGTAATAATACTTCATGATATCCTTTGATCTCTCACCAAATCAAGGTTTATTAGTCATTATTGAATCTCTCACTTCAAAATTCGTTCAATATCAATTTTTTTTGTATACATATAAAAAGTAAATTTTTAATTTTTTCTCGTTTTTTTCCACCTTCAACCTAAACCTCATTCACTTTTTCACTAAATTATTATCCTTACTTTCCATTTAAATAACGTCATTATTATCCTTATTTAATGATAAGACATCCAGACAAAAGCACTTTAATTTCAACTAACACCGCCAAAATCATTTTTTATTTATTATTTTTATTTGTTCTTAAATATTTTCGATTATTTTATTTATTTTTGATTATTATTAATTATAGGTTTCTAATATATATTTTTGTATTATTATATCCTATGAATTATATTTTATTTTATTTAAAAAAAAGAATTTACAAAGCTTATGCATAAAAAATTATTAGTAGTAAAGAAAGAAAAACATACACACTATATATTTTTGCACTTCGATATTTTAATTTTTTTCAAAGTAATTCTCTTCCTCTTTCTCTCTTTCTCCATCTCTTTCTTTCTTTATTACACCCTCTATATCCTCTTTATCGTTTTTAGACTTTCTAAACTTATTAGGAGCCATTTTTATGCGCAATCCTTCTGGCATTACGGACTGACAATTATTTTAATCCCCCAATTGTTTCATTCTGCCAATTACTCGATTCTTTTACGTGATCCTTCTGCCATTTTTGTTTAACGTTCTTCCCGAATTGCAAAGCTCGGAATAAAATTGTCATCACTTCACATTTGTTCTCTTCACTTCAAAGCCTCTTTAGCCCTTTGCTCCCATTCGGCTCTTCTTTGATGAATACCCTTAAATTCGCTAACCGTGGCCGATCTCTCAATGGTCTTACTATTGCCATTACCGCAATTATTCGATTCACCGTTTACTGGGCGCAAGCATAATGATTGCCTCTGATCCAGATTCGACTTTAAACTGTTTAAATTAAATGACTGATGCTTATTAGTGGCGTTGTTGTTATTGTTAATGTTCAACCCTTCGGTACTGCTGCTGTTGTTCATGCCATTCCCGTTGCCCAAACCGAGATGGACCCTCTTGTCACTGCCGTTATGATTTCTCTGTTCAATCACCGAGATCGTGCGAAAACCACCATTAAAACGACCAGCCTGATGATGATGATGATGATTGTGATGACACGAATTTAAATAACTTTTATTTGGTAAAGTTTTTATAGCTGTAGATGAAAGTAAATTGGTCTTGTTATTAATATTGTTGTTCATGTTGTTGTTGTTATTATTATTATTATTACCGGCATTCCCGATGGTTATTTGATAACCCAGATTGTTGTTGTTGTTGGAGTTGTTGGCGGCTTTACTTAATGTCAAACTATTGGGGATTTTGCCAAATTTAGTCAACGAATTACGATTGAAATTAGTTGGTGTTGCTGATGCAGTTGTTGTTGTTGTTGTTGTTGTTCTTGCGGGCATGTTTAACACCGTTTCATTATTAACCGATTGCGGTATGTTTGTAATGATTATTTTGCTATTGATCTTTTCGATTGCCACCGTCTCATCAAGCTTCGGCGTGATTTTATCAAGCTTCTCTTCACTCGCCGATTGATTCTCTTTGTCACTCGAATTGTCAACATTCGATTGACTATTTTGTGATTTTTTCAATGGAATAGGGGATGACGTTGGCAATAATTTGTCGGGCAAATTCATTAAATCTTCGTCTTTAATCTTCAGTGAACGCCTTGCAAATACTTTCATTAATTCTGGTGTAGAATCTTCTTTATTTATTACGGTTTGAGGATAATGACCGTTGAGGTTAATGGAACCATTAGCGTTGTTGTTGCTAACGTTGTTGTTGTTATTGGTGGACATTATGTTTTTGCCATGATTAATACTATTACATTTTTTACGTAAGACAACTATAGGCTCTTTTTCCTCCTCTACGTCTTTTGCCCTACAGTCGTTAATGCTCTTTCGTTGAAGCTCTTCATTAATCGATTTTTTCCTTTCACTCTTTAGCTCTTCCAATTTCTTGTCCGTTTTGATTTTATCCTCATTCATGAAAAGACGTTTACGCTCCTGCAGAGTGATTTTATTTGTTGCAATTGCCTTCGCAGATTCGCTAGAATCCTTGACAACAGTGGGAGCCTTTTGTCGCAAAATTACTATGTCCTCTGTTGATGCAGTGTCAGAAGGTGTCGCTCTTTCCGCGTGTTTGTTTGGACTCTTCCTGACTGGGCTCTTTGGAGGCAACTCATTGGGCTGATGGCGAAGACTGCTTGTACTCAAGGACTTCGTTTGCTTATTGATAGCCTCGAATAGACACGCTGTCGTATTAGATTTGTCTGAATCCGTTGCGGCATTTTCATGAATTTCAACACTTGTATTGCTAAAGCGTCTCAAGCTTAAATCATCGATACTAACAGAACGTTCTGTCGTAGATTCATTGGAATCTCGGGCATTCTTTGATAAGACTACTGTACTCTTGGCTGCCCTAGTGCCTGGATCAACACGATTTAATTGAATTTTCAAAAATTCGGGCACTGACGGATTTGTATCCTCATCGGTTGAACTTTCATTAATACTGGATGTTCGACGAGTACGTCCGAAAGTATTGGACTTGCAGTAACCACTCGGAGGTTTTACCGAAGTGGCGGCTGTATAAGATCTTCTCTCGGACTCTTTGTTTGTCAACTCGGTGATATTACTGCCACATCGATTGGAGAACATTTTCTCGCGACTAATCGGCGCCACTGGCGTTTCCCATGTCGAATTTAAAAGCTCATCAGAATTTTTCGACTCTGCACTTCTTTGATTACCGTTAAGAGTTCTGAATTCTGTCGATTTTTTAATATTATCAATGCTTCTTACATCAGAAGCCAATTTGGCTTCTGTTGTTTCGCCTGTAGAGTTCTTTGGCTTACGTAAAACACTAACAAATGGCGATTTTACTATCATGTCGATGGTTTGCTCGATTTCGGCGATGCTATTTGTGGGAGACAGATTTGGCAACACCGTCGCTGGTGGTGTTAACAATTTGGTAGATGTACCCGATTTGGCTTGTGTCACGGTATTCTTATGGGTGGTGTTCATAGTAAACGGACTAAGACTGTTGCTCGATTCCGTGCGCGTTGATGAACGCATTAAATTATTGTCGTTGATTTCAAAACCCAATGATGAACATTGGCCACTCTGGTCGGGTGGCGATGGTGAAGAGTATTCCTTATCATTCAATATAAACTCACCAAATCTGGGTAGCTGCAGCGATAAATCCGGCAAACTGGGCATATTATTGCGAACTGAAGAAGTGTCGGTGTCTTTATTCTCGTTGTAAATCCGGAAACTGCGCGATTTCTCAACCGCTTTGCGCTGCCTCTGATCGTAATTGAAAGATGTTCCAGCAGCTTCACCACTGATATCTATCGAACTGCTGGACGAGACCGACTGATTACTATTAGAACGATAATAGTTGTTCGTATCATTCGTTCGTGAGATTTTTTGTTGGAATGAACTTAAACCGATTATTTTTGGTTTCTTCTCAAAAAGATGATCCGGCTTGAGAGGAGTGTCTGCATCGCTTTGACTGGCAGCAGTAATTTTACGTATTATCGAGGTGGATTGGAAGATTTCCTCATTGTAAGGTTTCGTTAAAGCTGACTGACTGAATGCTTCCATTGGAAGTGATTTTGAATGAACATTCCTTAAAGACCGCTCTAAGGTATCACCAGTTATGATCTCTTTTGGTAAATACCGTTGTCTAGCAGCGGCGCCAGATTTCGGTTTAGCGGATAAAATTGTATTTGCATCTCTTACAGAGATGTTGGTATTAGTTTTTGTCAACAGCTCAGTATCACCGCATGAAATCATGGCACTTAGGCCAGGATTTGCCTCGTACAAACGTTCACATTTAATATCTTTTCGTACTTTCTCGATTTTCGGATCGTTGGCTTTAACATTAATAAATTTCTCCAAATTGGATGATTTCAACGTTTCACGATTATCGCAAGAGGGAGACGGTATTTGTTGTTTCTTCTTTGCCTCACTTTGCATATCCGTCGAATCATTAGTATCTTTTGAAAATGTCCTCTTGGAATTGCGTTGTATAAGCCGTTGGAGTGAACAGCTCTCCCCTGATTCCGTTACTGTTTGAATTGTTTCTTGGGTTTGACACCCCACTGGGTTGCCATTCGCATCATCAGTGATTGGTATCTTTAAAGATTCGGTATTTAATTCGATTGCAGGCGAAGGTTTAGGGGGATAGATCTTTGCAAAATCGTTGGGGAATTGGATCTTTAGAGCCTCATGATACGACTGCGAACGCGAGCTTAAGCTGTTCATATCCATAGATGACGCATCGGTCGGTGGGTGGTGGTGGAATTCTTTGATTTTATTATTATTATTATTATTAATTGAAGTAGATGCGAATGTTTTCGGATCCACTTTCTCCGAACGATGACGCTCAGCAAATTTGGAGATGGTTTCAATTTTTGATTTATTATTAGTAATATTGCTGTTGTTGATGTTGTTGTTGATGTTGTTGTTGCTGTTGCTACTCGGTTCAGTGCTATTAGAGATTGAAAGTGAGGAAGTTTCAATTTCGGCAAATGTATCCCTGTCCGCTTTAGAAACACCAAGGACATTGGAGTTCTCGATTTCAGTGGTTCCGTCGAGGTCGTCTTGATCGGCTAAAATAAAATTTAGTTATGAGTGTAAATTCTGTTAGAAAAAATTATGCAAAATCTACTTAATAGGTCTATCAAATGATCGCCGCCCATTTTGAAAAGTTCCTCATTTGCTTCCGGTATAGAAGTCTATAAATAAATTTCAAAAAAAAAATTTAGTCCAACGTGTTAAACCCTTTCCTAATGCATTCCTCCTTCACCTCTAATATTTTCCGATGTTTTCGACTTGGTCCTTTCTTCTTAGGTGGTCTTACAGCCATTTTATGCCTGGCTGCCGAATGCGATAGCTTTTGCCAGTCGGTACTGATAATATCAATTCCACCAAAACATCCATCAGTTTTCGAGATATTACTCCCATCATTTGAATGCGATACATCCGAAGTAGACGGAGACAGAGCTGAGATTGCTGAAATCTTAGAGTGCCGACCATTCGATAGATTGCCAATTTGGCTGCGATCTTGCGTTATAGAACTGCATGTTAGCAGATCAGAATAAACTATATCTCCATCATTGCTATTCATGCTCAACATGCTTAAGGAGGAGACGTCGCTATGGTTTCCCGCAGTGGTGGGTGTTGAAGTGTGACCGGCTGTATTGCGTCGCTGCGACGAGGCAGGACTACGCGGTAAACCCAGATCCTCATCAGAAACATCGGGACGATTGCGTCGTTTACGCAACGCATCTGCAAGTTCAGCCTAAAATTATGTGAAAAAAATAATTAAAATTCTATGCAATAGATTTTAGAAAAAATATATTTAGAGAATAATTTTTCTGTTTTGGGCAGAGGGTTCTTTAAAGGCGAGGATGTGGTTTATTTGAGGTAAGAGTTCAATTTATCATGTTACCCATATTTTCCAACGGAATACCAAACGGGCTCGTAAACAGCTGCGTCCGATTCTATTTTCCGTCACATTCGAATTTATTTTAATTTTAAATGGATTTTGTTTAAAATCGATCATTTTCATAGTGATTCGTTTTTTAATTCCTTTTTTAAATTAATCTTTTTTATTTGCTTTTTTACGGCATCAAATATCTCTAGAGGAGGAAAGTCAGCACAAACTATATCTCTAAATATATTAGAAGTTTATGAAATTCACTTTTTAGGAACGCCAGATATAAAAAAATATTTTTTATTGTTTTTCTTTCGGAAAAAATTCTTAAATTTTTCTTAATTTTAATTGGAATTTAATACAAAGAAAGAATGAATTTAATACAAAGAGGTGTGGCCTCGGACTCGAATCTCGATAGAAACAAATTCTGTTTATTTTATTCCGAGCTGGCAATACCTTCATATAATTAAATACTATCGGAGGACCCGCTTCCATATCAATTACCTCGTCTGCTGAGATATCTACTAATGATGTTTATATTACGAACAAAAATTATTTCCTATATGCTTCTTACCGTAAACGATAATCTTAAAGGATTATGGCTTTGTACTTTCAAGGATCCTTCACAACCGGCAACCATATTTACTGAATCTCGAACGATTTACACACAGAATTATTTTAAGGACTTCCAAATTCAAATTAATTTTGAAAAAAATTATTATATTACAGGAAAAAATAGTTTTTCCTTCTGTCCTTGGAAACAAAAAAAATGTTTTTATTAAATCTATTTTGTCTCTCCCGTTCCGCAATGAAGTGCATTCGATATTCGACTAACAAAAAAATTCAAAAAATATTTCTCACTACCCTCAAAAGTCCTAAAATTTGTGTTGCATCTCCACCCTCTAGAATAAAAACCAAATGAGATAACACTAAACGAACACCTCTTCCAGCAATAACAGCATCGATAATACAAATATTGTATAAACCTGCATTTCTATCATTATAGTTTTCCTCTTAAGGTTTTCCCGGCTCACACTTTCCTATAATCAATAAATAGAAAGCATAACAACAACAACTAAACCGTTTCCCTATTTGTTTCTTATGGCTATGTTATCAATTGTTTCTCTCCTTCTCTTTCCTACCTCTTAAACTAATCAACACCTTCTTTGTCTAAAATCTTCTCGTTGCTTGTCAAAATAATGAGAAACGTAAATTCATTCATGATTTTATGAGGAATCCTGCGTGACTATTGCTCAGCATTGGTTGTCCTTTTTTCTCTGTACTCACTTGTATTGCTATCTATAGTCAATTTGTTGTTGGTCTAAAGGTGTGAAATAGTTCTTTGATTCTCTATTTTTCTTTCTACTTAAATATCTTTCATAATTTTGCTTCTTTTATAGAACTTGTTGGTGATAATTTTAGAATTCTCCCTTCTTATATTCCATGCCTAATATTTCCTTTTTTATTTATTTCCTATTTCCTCCTCTCCTTCATTTAATTCTTCTATTTCTCCCTCTACGTCATTTCATTCTTTTATTTCTTTTGGGCGCATTACGAAAATCCCTAGGTCACAGAAATTCGAGGTTATTCTCGATACTTTCTTAAATTCTTTTTGAAATGGAACCCAACAACAAAAACTATTAGAATAGATTTATATTTGGGATGCAACAACAACTTTTTTAAATCCATAAATAATACCGCTAAAACATATGGTACCATATCGTGTAATATAATTAAAACAACGGAAATGAATCTCGAGATGATTTCACTCAAGCATCAAATAATTTATACTAATTTTAAGCAAAATTCTCTTTTGACTAAGTTTATGTAAAAAGCATTTCAAAAATAAATTTTGATTAATGGATTTTCTTTCAGTGTCGGAATATTTGGAAATATTGAAAAATTCTGTGCAGCCAAAGAGAAAAATAAAAACAACAGATTCTTTTAAAAAGCAGTCACGAAAGTTCGTTCACATTTTTTATGAACTTTTTCGCATTTTTTTGAAACTCTTTTAAAGTATTATACTCGTTTATTGTCATTGACAAATAGTTGATATAACTTCGGTCAATAACGTTTTCGTAATGACAACTGCATTTAAAAGCTTTTATTTTTGAACGAAATTTATTGTTCGATTGAGCGACATATTTATAAAAGCGAGATGTGCCGCGATTAATTGTTAACATATTTATAAAAGCAAGAAGGTAATCATCATAAAGATATCAATCGTAAAAACATCAAACTGGGTTATTTCAAAAAAAAAAAGAGAAAACCGGCTGCCCACCAAACATTTAAATGCCGACCCATAATGCGTGACATCTTGTAATGGTTACAAAAAGAGTTATAATATATGTTGCTCATTAATTTGATCTAGTTTAAACGTTACCAATTGAGAAAAATGTAGGTTAAATAAATATTGAATTATTTAAATTCGATTAAATAAATACCGAATTATGTAAATTAGATTTAAAAAATGGTGCATAGCAGTAAAGAAACCCGTACTATTGGCGCAGAGTTTTCAGGCGGGTTGCATAGATAATAATAATGTACTTTAATTTAAAAGAAAATCGTAGATTTTTTGTGGCACGCAATTTTGCAACTGATAGGATTTCCTTCAATCCTTCAAAAAAGGAAGAAAACAAGAAATAATAGTAAGATTAAACAAAAATTATAAAGTAAACACACATTTTGAATATCCTACGTTGACAGCTACTCCCTTACCTTCATTTTCTATTTCAGTTTCTCTCTCTCTCCTTATCTGAGTCTCTCTCTCTCTCCCTATCTGAGTTTCTCTCTCTCCCTATCTGAGTTTCTCTCTCTCCCTATATCTTCTCCCCCTGTACAAAGTCGCAGGGATAACTGTCAAATGCACATATAATGACATTTTGTAGAATCTCATTCTGGCTTTCATGACGATCGAGTTCGTTTCTTAAGTCTATTACAACTCCACCCTATCGAATTAAACGGCCGACTTTTAAATAATGTATCTCATTTAGGTTCCGCTACATCATTTTATCTCTCTGTCATAGACCGATAAAGAAAATACTAAATTAATTTGATTAATTAAATCAAAAAATCGCATTCAAAATGGCAAAAAATCGATTAAATGCATAACAAAATCGTTCAAAAAGTATTGATTAGTTTTTAAAGACTATTATTCAAAGATTTTATTGCAACAAATAAATAATATATTAATACAATTAGCTAATATATTAAGCCAATTAATTAATCAATAATTAAATAATAAAATTACAATTCATATTTTTTAAATCGGTTAAATTGTAGATTTTAAAAGGAATCCTTTCTTACCACATTGAGGGGAAACTTGTTTTTAAATGCATACTAAACAAAACCAATAACAACAAAACCAGCAACTAGAAACGGCAAGATACAAAGGTAAGTGTAACTCGTTTTATTATTATTATTTTATTCTTCTCAATAATTTTTAGTCAATAATTTTTAAACAAATCTAGCGCAAGAGCTGCCACGACATGGTCAACTTTTTTGGCTTTTGCTTTGCAGCCAAACTGGCTGTAAAAAGGCTAAAACTATCATTGACTAGGACAACATGCCGAGTGGCGATAGGCGTTTAAGCGAGTTGGCTGGTTAGGTTTTAACGATTTTTTTGTTGCATTTTTTTTAACTTTTCATTTAAGCTGGTTGCATAACATCGTAGAAACATTACATATGCGATGCACTATTTGCTGCTTTTTCAAGCGATGTATTTTTTAAATACCAAACAGCAGATTATCAGCAAAAGCAGCAGCAGAGAAGCAGCAGCAGCGGATTATAACGGACACAAGAATTTTTATAGAAAAACATGAATTTTAGATTTCGCGATGGTCAGTTTTCTTTGGAAAACTTGAAAGGTTGAAACCAATATTTCTTTGTTTTTAAAATAATTAAATTATTTAATTATTAATAATTTTTTAAATGTATTAATTTTAAAAAAATAAATTATAAAAAATGAATAATTTTTTCTAATATTTGAAATAATTAAATGAAGTAATCATTTTAAATGGAATTTCTAAAGTGGAACTATTCACATATTTAGTTAATTAATTCTTCATTTTTTCAATTATTTCACGAATGTGCATTTTCTAATATTTTCAAATTCTTCTCATGAAATTATAGATTTTTTAAAGTTAAAATGTTTTCCATTTTAATATTTAAGTAATTATTAATTTTTCGACTTATTTATTATAACTAATTTGTTTATTTATTATTAAAGATTTTTTTAGTTTTTGAAATATTTTCTTCCTTGAAATTCTTTCAATTATATAATCGTGAACAATAAAGCTTGAACCCTATCTGACGACCATACCGTCGATCTAACAAGGTGCGCGGCCCATTTTGATCCGTCCAGTCATCTTCGTCTTGATCCAATTATTTTTTTTGTCTTTCAACCTAATTACTCACAGTCGGTCCGATCTCGTTATGCAAATATTCCCGGTTTTTCTTTGGTATTATAATATCGAAAGAGTGGATAAAGTAACAATGTTTAGGCATACAATCCATATTAGACCTGGTTATGTGAGTTAGTAAAATAGCATTAGGAACAACAACAACAACACGAACCATAAAAAATCTAGCGTGTAGCATGAATGCCCGTCTTATTTCAATAGATTTCAAATGGTTTCGGTTTATCGATTGGCCGATTTAGCAATTGAAGTGTAAATTATATGCAATTAAAAGAAAAAAAAGTTAGACATAGAAGTGTAGAGAGGAGAGCAAGACAGTACAGTGAATAGTATTTATTATATATTTTATTACAGCCTTTATTCGCCTTTCGTCTAGAAAGATATACCAAAGCATGTCCCGGTGCATTTCTTCGATGAATTTTGGTGAATAATTCCTTTTTTAATTCGGGTTTGAAATTCAAATTGTCATCGCGGTTTTAAAAAATTATACAATACGATATACTTGGGATGAGCCAAGGAATTAACTAATAAATTGTAACAGATAATCTAGAAGGTAGTTTTTACTAGACGATATATAGCTATCTTATTAATTAAGATTAATGTTCTTGTTAACTAAGAAGCAGAAAACATGTATACACGAGGAGAAAAAGGCGGTCAAATAGAGAGTTAAAAAATGTTATAAAATACCTCCGGGTACGAAAAAATGCAGAAACAGTCACACGAATAAGTATAGTGATCATTGCTGAAGTCAATTATCATAATCTCTAAAAGATTTTACTCAGCCATTGGCTTAATTAAAGTGTATACGAGAGTCGAGTTTATATATAACCATCATCACTTCGAAATCAAACGATGATAATTTATTGATTTCCTGAAGCAACAAGCTTTCTTTATACATCTACACTTGTTTTGCTTTGTTTAAGAAAATATCATGAAAGAAATCATAAAAGAAGCTTGAAATAAATTTAATGCAAGCCTCACTGCTTTTTAACTCTTTGACATAAAAACACGCGGCAAAATGTCGCCCATAGTAGTGCCAAACAGTTAAAAAGCAACAGGAAAAAACAAAACAAGACTAGGAGGTGGCGCCTTGAAGTGAGAACATTATTAATATATTTTATCTTCAAAATCGTTAAATAAAAGAAGAAAGAAGCAAATATTGAAAACATCAGAGCGAACTATGAAGAAGTGCGAAGATATCACAAAGGTTATTTAGATCCGCGATGAGAGCAGTCCCAAAAGAAATCTCCCTAACACATAAATAAATTAGACAATAGTCTGAGTGTAATGGATTGTAAGAATACACAAGATGCCTTTATTTGACGAGTAAGCATACCGTCTCGTCTTGCTCAGTTGCTTTCAACCGTCTGGAACTACTATGAACGAGTATATATATATCAAATAGTTGAGAGGCAACTGTAGAAGACGACACGAGGCCAAAGATAACTCAAGAAAGCAAGCGAAACTACTGAAACTTATCTCTAAGATTGGCACTATATAAAAATGTTACAGCCATTGCTTGTTAAAATATGTCACTATTTCCGTATTAGGTCAATTATTTCTTAAGCCATCCTTGTGTACAATGCGAGCTAAAATGACAAATTAAATACGCCGAAAGTTTTGATAATTTTTCTCATGAGTAGATATATGTACAAACATATTTGTGAATACAATCTAGTCTGTCATCTACTATTGTCAATGTTGTAACACCCAATCAAAATGTCGGTGTTATTGCACGGACAAATTTTCAAAATCTTATTGCTAAAATATACTAGAATTTTATTCCTGTGTTGCTAATTTTCCACCGAATTTAAGAAAACTTCATACTTCTATTAATTGTAGAATTATTCTATTATTTATTTTATATCTTTGTAATTATTGTCTTTTAATTCTCACACTCTGGTTAAAAATTAGGCCAAATGTTTTTTATTTTTATTAATAATAATAACTGATTATTTGATACCGCATTGACCATGCCCATCAAAATATTGTATTGTTATATTTTGTATTATTCCAAATTTTTTTATTGTAATTATTTGATTATCTTTTGTCATAGAATAAAAAAATTATACACTAGAAATATTTAAAAACAATACAAAACGAAATGCCACTAAGGGTCAGACCCGAAAGAAAAACACATATACGCGAATTAACGATAAACAAAAGACGATAATGAGGATCATAATCGTAGAACAGAATTAAAGAAAAATTAAATAATCAGAAATACGTTAAATATTCAAAAATTAGTCAGGAAGGCATCTAGCAAATATGAAATTTCTTTAAGAAAATCTTTAACAAACATCTTTCTTATATACGCGACTAAATGCAGCAGGAAGTCTTCGCTAAAGTAGAGCACAAACCACGCGTTATTAAGACTCGATATGAACTGATTTCAAACGAAACAACTCTGGAGTTCAGTAGTTTGGAAAAAGTGTGCTAAAGTCCCCCAACGCCAAACCAAGCCAACGTTGAACAATCAACCGAAACCAACCAGCAAACTAACCAACCAACCAAGCATCGGCACTAGAAATAGTGGCATAATCAACACCAGCAACATCAGCACCAAAGCGCCAGTAAAGTACACAGAGCACCGCCACCAACAGCAAATCCTCAAGATACGAAACTAACAACAACAACAACAACGATAGCAACCATAGTAGCAATAGCAACAACACTAGTAGTAAGAGTCACTACCACCATGAAATCTTTCTCATCTCTTTACGATTTATTTGTCTTACAAGAGTTTGCGTTCTTTTACTTTTGGTCTTATTATTTTATTTGCGTCTCAGTTCGTCGATATCTTTTTCCTTAATTTCGTAGGCAACTAACTCTTGGTAATAAACATTTTGATGCCATTAGAAACCACTCATCGGTTGGATGCACAAGCATCTCACCTGCCGCTTTATCGTCGCCGCAGTGCACAAAAAAGGAATTGCGGGTAAACGCACGGGCTAACAAGAAGTAGAATAAGATAACTAGGAATAAGAAGAAG
Source organism: Physocephala rufipes (assembly GCA_963966595.1). Lineage (NCBI taxonomy): Eukaryota > Metazoa > Arthropoda > Insecta > Diptera > Conopidae > Physocephala > Physocephala rufipes. The sequence continues at coordinate 23,777,743 of OZ016505.1, forward strand.
AAGAAAAAGAGGCACTAATAGAAAAGGAAGGCAGAAGGAAAAAGGAGCAACAGAAAATCAGCCTCTTTAACATTAACAACAGCCTAAGCAAGAAGTTTTTTGCTGCAGTTCGGACAATAAACCGTGCACAACTGGTAAGACTCGCTGTGATCGTCGTAACGATAGCGACCGTGGTAACGGCAATGTTATTGGTTTGTCCATCAAACAACACTAATAACTTTTACACTCGGTAAAAGCTTAAAAATTTCATTTCTTTTTTCTTATATGGCAATACTTTTAGAGAGATATTAACAGCTGATTTTGGTAAATGTTGAAATTTGTGGATAAAGATTATAGTAATTAATAAATTTGCAGTAAATTAAAAAATTATTTGAATTAAAAATATTACCGCAAATTTATATGAAATTTTTTATAACATTTCATTCAGATTTTTCCTTAAACTGGGTATATATTATAACCCAATTTGAACTATTTTATCTCTTTCCGACAAGGGTTCTGTTAATCGCCGGTTAAGCTGGAGCCCCTTCCAAAATTTGTATGAAATTTTTCTTTCAGTGTAAGATGATGTCCATAAATTTATTGTGTCGCTTTTGATGAGATAGCGTAAGAGATAGGGTGGGATTGGGAGAGAGATAGAGAGTAAAAAAACGAGAACGAACAAGAGGGAGCAGGAGGATCAAATGTTTGGTTGGTCCGATCTTCGCAGCATTTTATTGAAGAATTAATAAAAAACCTGCATCAGTTTTAATTAGAAAGCGGTTAACCGATTATAAAGTTCGTTTTATACCATTCAATTTAAGTGCAAAAGAATAAAAATTTTACAGCAGAATTTTATTTTAGAAAAGAAACTGATTTCTTTTCTTTGGCAAAAATAAATTATTTAAAAGTTGGATGAAAACTCAAAACTATTTAAAAAATACAAGAAAATATAATCAGAAGAAAGTGCAAAGAAGGCTACTGAAATATGAAAAAAATTCAAATTGATGTATTAAAAAAATGCATAATTAATTCTAAAATTTCATTTTTTAAAATACTGACAACTGATAAAATTATATAAATTAAAAATGTTTATTTTAATTTTGGTTTTTTTGTTTTATAAACTCTTCATTTTAATATAAAAACAACCAATTAACAATTTTTTAAAAATTGAATTTTTTAAATGAAAATAATCGAATTGTTTCAAAATTTAAATTTCAAAGAATGTTCTTATTTGAACGTATTAAACGTAGGAAAACTAATAGCCGCTCGATGGGATTCCTCTCGACTTTTCTTCATCGATTTCTGACAAGCGACAACAAATTTGACAGATAGTGAACTCCTTCTGAAAAAAGGAGGTGCGATGTTTACCGCGAAAAAAACATTGCAATTATCACTACCATTATCGGTGCCTTATAAAATGACCATTATGTCAATTTAAGACTTAAGATCTGAAGTAACTGTTTAAATCATGAAATATGGAAACGCTAATCAACTTGTTTGAAACGACATTGGTAAAATATTTGAAAAACCCAAACAAAAAGATTTCTTTTAATCCTCTCCTAATTGTTAATATTCAAATTGTTAGTAATTTACATCTTTTATATAAATTCATTAAACAATTTTTTATGGCTTTGTCTGATGATGTAAGATATGTTACATTGACTAAATATATGAATGCATTTTTTTAAAGTGGTGACAATACAAATTACATCAGTGTCGCTGATTAAATAATGCATCACCCTAAAAGCATCGCGCATCACGTACAGATCTAAACGTCAAAGCAGATAAAGCTCTTATTGTTTGTTGTATGTGACAACAGATACACGAACAACAACAACAACACCAACTAATAGTAAATTTTTCGATAGCTAAAAAAAGTTTTTTTGGTCACGTCAAACAAGTTTTAACGCCGGAAAAGAAAATCGTTTAATGTCAATGTTGAGCGGCCAATGGCATCAAGCGAATTTGCGAAGTATACAATAATAGGAAACAGAAAGAAATAGAGAGATGATAGAGAGAGAAAGAGAGAGAAGCAGCAGAAAAATCATTTCAAATTAAATTGATGTTTATTACGATGTTTAAAGCAATGTCAAGGAATATACAATTTTTAAAGCGAGATTTACAAATGGGTGTAAAGACAAGCAAGTAATGTGTCAAATTTTTGAAATCTAATTAGGTAAATCTGGCAACTTCTTGCTAAATGATCAATAACAGATTATCTTTTCAAGAATTTCATTGGAGAAAAAATTCCCTAATAGGAATGATTTAAACACCCTTAAATGCCAATTAAACGCCCTCAAGCCACCACAATGATCACCAGTTAGTTCAGGCTGTAGATATCTCGAGATCAACGGACAGCTATAGAAATTGATTCAATCAACAAACAACTGCAATGAACTGCAATTGACTCTTCAACTGAATTAACTTGAACTTGATTAAAATCAATTGAATTTATTTGTAAAGTGAATTTAATTTATTGATGGAGAAAAAATGCACCACAATATGCTTCATCATCCGCAAAACTTATCTTCTGAATTTTTTTTAAGTTTTCTTTTTTTCATTGGAATACTTTGTCATTGCCATTTAACTCAATGACATAATTTATTATGCTATGACAGTTAAATGTGCGTCATACTTCTGTCAACGTTTGTAATAATGCAATCTTCTTGGACTTCTTTCGCGCCATAAAAAAGTCCGAAGAAAATGGCTATTTTTTCCCATTCTGTTCTGTTTACTTAAATTGTTCATTTTTTACTTTTTCCATCTCTTTTTGTTTTTAAATATTATTGATTGATTAAAAGAGAACAGAAACTTTTATAATTTTTTTGATGAATCTTTTATGAAATTTACTTTAGAAACTTAAAAAGGGAAATATTTGAAAAGACTTGAATGGTGAGATTAATTTCGAGACTGAAACTATCACTCTAATTGAGATTGTATTATGCTTTATTTATGAAAACTCGTAACACCCATGCAACGTTATGAACTCTGAGGTATCGAACATCATTCATTAATTTCTTAGTTTAATATCATGACCTAATTTATGAAGTTCAAAACCGATGATTCTATCACGAAATAATATTATATCCATTCCATTATCTAAATTCTAATATTTTGTCCAATCTCTAACCAAAATATTTGATCACAAACATTATCATTATGATCTTTGAAATAATGTCGATTGTAGAAGGATTTTCGTAAGTGAAATTTTGCTTTCAAAGCATTAAATAAAATTGATTTTATAATACGGAATTAATTTAATTAATCTTACCTTCAGGACTATGGATAAGCTGCTTGCAGTTGCCGATTCAGAGAAGACGCTATCATGAGATTGAGACAAGCCATCGTGACTGTAGTCACTGTAAATAAAAATAGAAATAAAAATTTTAGAAATGTTTTAATGAAAGTAAAACACAAACATTTGTTCGAAACAAACTTATTAAAAATCTTTTTTAAATCATAACTTCCTTCAATTTTTTTTGATAATAAAATAATATAATTTACTCCTTGCGAAACTGACCGGAAACATCTGAATTTCCGTAAAGTAATATAAAAATGCTACAAATAAATTTAACTATTTTTTAATAACACACAGATATTTTTTGCATTGTTTTAAATTAAATTATATTCGTTATTTTTAAATTATTATCTTTATTTTTATCAATGTCGACATTTTGTTGTTGTTTGTTTGTGGTCTATTGCACATTTTGCAACAAATGCAAAAGAGCGTGTAATATCGATTGTGCAAAAAATACAATCAAACGAAGCACGCACTCAAACATACGGGCACGCACATGTACATCAATTGCATTCAAGAAACGAAAGTGAAGCAAAAGGGGAGATTCAATAAAAAGTGAAAATTATGCATGGAAGGGGTGGATTAGTTAGGGAGCTCTTCAAACAGTTTTGAAGGGTCGTGGCTCTAAAGGAAAGGTATTAAAGGGGCATGAGTTTGCCGCCCGCAACGCGTATTGAGTGTTAATGATATCCATATGTTGCACAATCTACAACACTTGTAAGGTTTCAACTTTTACCGTTATTTTGTCATTTGCTTAAATGAAGCACCACAGACAGTTTTGGCCCTGTTTTTTCTCCCCCACTCTTGCCACTAACTTCGAAAAGCTTAAGAAGGAAAACCTTTTATATTTTTTCCGTATAAAAAAACCCGACTACAATCCTTGATTTACTCTTGTTTTTGTGGCTCATTTTATTTTAAATTGTCGATTTTGCAAGTTAAAAATAATTCTGAAACGGAATTGAATTTATTCTGAACCTGAATTATAACCGCCTAAATTAGAAATCGAGCCTTTATCGAAAATTCTAATCTAAACACTCCCGATTTTTCCGCCTCAATCAATTTCGTATTTTTTTTTATTTATCTACTTTCGATAAATTATCTTTTTTTCTTATCTGGTAGTACTTATCGGTCATCATTCGTGCTCTCTTGTAGGACTGCATGCATAAATTTGTGCCGAATAAAATCCTTTCTCTTCTTTTTCTTCTTCGTATTCTACCTCTACTAATACTACTCTATCATTAATCAAATTTGTCGAGCCCAATCTTTTTTGCAATATAAAATTAGGTCAGGCTCAATTATTTCAGACGTGAACTGCTTGCAAATAGCTTCGTAAGTATATATATACGTGTGCGTGCGTAGCGCACATCATGTAATAGTTGTTAACAACCACAAACAGCGTATATCTACAACAAAGATAATCCTACCCTTACCTGTCCACCAAACGTCCTTCGCTGAAACTGCGCTGATTGTCAGTTATTTCGCCAGCTCCACCGCTGCCGCTGGCGCTGCCGCAACCGCTGCTATGCGCACTAATACTACCAATATGACGTTCATTTCCGCCGATGACATGCCTGCTGCCATTTCCAAAACTGCTATTGGTGCTACTATCCAGCTCTTGTGAGGAGTCACAGACGCTTTTATTAAGTTTTAAACGATCTGCAAACAAGCCGCGATGGCTGAGGGATGCTGGCCCTGTTTCAGCGTTAAAAGCAATGGGCAAAACGGGTATGGCGCCTATCGTCAACGAACGCTGACCCGAAATTGGCGCTAACGCAGATGAAAAAGCAGGGCAAACATTGTAGGTGTTCATATGTTGAGCATATTGTTGCGATTGTTGTTGTTGCTGCTGGTGATATTGATGGTGTTGTTGATGACGTAGATTATGAAAGTTTGCTGTATTTGCAGCAGTTTCGCTTTGCCCGGTGTTTAAATACATGACGTCAAGATCGTTATCGGTCGACAGCAGTTTTTGCTGACCGAATAACTTTAATTGCAATTGATGATGATGGAGTTCAGGTGGTTGTGATGATTGTTGTTTATATTGAAAAGATTGGGGTGATATGCTTCTTGATACCAGCAAGGCATTCCGATGTGTGTGTAAAGGAACAATTCCTGTAGTTTGATTTTTTAACGCTAGTGATTTCGCATCGGGGGAAACAACACCATCAAGCAAAAGATGTTGTTGCTGTGACGAATTGATTGGTGCTGCAGACACAGAAGTGGAATTTGAAGATGAAGGCGACGTCGAGAGGAAAGCAGAGATTTCTTTGAAATTATTTTTATTTATTCCACCACTTCTAGTGCTTGATGTTGGTTTCTCAATGACGTTGAGATTGACATTAGGGTTGACAGTTCCAACAGGCGAAGTTAAATTGTCGTTAATACTGGTGATGGTGCGTCGACGAAAAATACGTCGTAGATTGCGTAATGGATTAAAACGGCGGCGTTTAAGTTGAAGAATGTCTAAATCATGAAATAGATCAAATTTTCGATAAGCCAGAGAGAGAAACATAACGTCACGCCAGTGGGCAATAAATGAGAAATAGAACAGACACTTTTTCAGTGGGAGATTCTTTCTGCAGGATAGCGATATGGATAAAATAAAACGGGCTCGCGTTTTAGAATTTTAAGTACACGAAGAATTTTAAATTTTACAGATTGTTCACTTCATTGAAATTTTAATATTTGATAATTTCTATTCGCGTATAAATTTTAAACATATCTGATTTCGTTCAAAACAATTGTGTGAGAAATAATAAAATAAAACAAAATATGAAAATATTCTCAAAGGCTTTTTTACGAAAAAAAAAACCAAATTATCAAGTTTAACTTTAAGATAATTTTTTATAAGGAGAAATAATACACAATAAAAGATAAAATTGAAATTTATGAGATAAATTATAAGATAGATATAATTATAATATATAAAATCAAGAATTTGTAACTATTTAAATAATTTACAAATATAAAAATATTAATTGAAATATAAAATTAATCTCATTAACTAAATACAAAAAACAAATAAAAAAATAAAAAAAATTTATAAAATTTAATATAAAACAAATTGTAAAATAATTTCTTCACTCGGATGCATTTTTTATTTCCGGTGCGTATCGGGCATACCGGGAAGATAAAGACAGCAATGATACCACGAACAATGGCAAAGTGTAAAAAGAAATAAAATTGAACTCTTTTGAACTTTTGAAAGACGAAAAAAATATCGTTGAAGTAATAATTATATTAATACTTCATAATAATAGTCGGACTAATAACTATAATAATAATTGTTTGGTCACGTTTTGAGCCGCGTCAAAATATCTCTTCTTCACCTCTCACACACCTTTCTTCACCACACGGGAAAAGTTACCCTTTGTCAGGTGTTGCGACCGTTTCTTTTATGACCACATTTTCCATCAATGAACGTCAACGAATGAAATCCTATAGTATTAATTATTATTATTATCTTTATTATATTTCAAATTAGTTGTTTTTCACCAGCCAAGGTTAGGAGAACAAGATAGCATAATTGAAGATAAACATTTATTTCGTTTAAACCAATTAATTAGATGTCAGCGACTTCGTTATATGCAAAAATAAATAAATATAATTAAGACAGTCGTCCTTTGTTTTTTGTTGAAACAGTTAGAAAATATTTCGTACTTTAGAAACTTATTTTGCTTGTTAACAAAAACCAAGACAGTATTGAGAATAACGCATTTTGCCTCTATAGCATAAATACCTTATAAATTCAGCGCAACAACAACAAATACTAAAAGTGTTTGGGATAAAAGCTTTTTGCAATCAAAGAGAAGCATAGGCAATAATTAAACAATCAGGCTTTTTTTGGAACAAATCGAAACAAAAGGAAAACTATTAGATAACCGATAAATGCTGGATAGCTTGCCATAATGCAACACTTCGATGGACAAACGAACGGACGGACGGACGGACTGCCGATTGAATGAAACCATGGCCGATACCACTCAAATGATTAGCCAACCATGCCGTAACACAAAACCCAGACGATATGCATTGAATATTTGATGCGATTTGGTAATGCTGATGAATCATATGTGCGTATGTTTAGCAGGCTATGACTCCATGAAGTTGGCAACAAACATTTTTAAGCAATGCGTACTTGCCGGACACGTACATATATTCATAACTCAATGTACATAAAATTTTTTTTGTAACTGTTATTTTTTTTTTGGGTGCAATTTATTATTTTGACACTAGTTGTTGCTTCTTTTGTTGTTTTTGTTATTATTTTCTTATTATATAGTCGTACCGTTAAGTAACCCAATTTCAGTTAAATTTGTAGAAATGTATGTGGATTTTTTTTGGTTATTTATGCTGGTGATAGAAAAGTCCTACATTTTCAAATATGTAAGGTATTCCTAGTCCCAAAACTAAGAAATTATATCTCTTACTGGTATACCTGTCAGATTTTTCTTTGAAGGAATTATATAAAATATAAATATAAATATAAATAATATAAAATTTTAGCATTACATTTAATCCAGCATTGTGAAAAATTTCAGTTTTTATTCGAAACTGTTTAAAAATATTGTAGCAAATACGGAAAAGTAAAAATCGCATAAAATAAATCGATTACAAAAACGTAAACATAACAGTTTTTCTTATTCTCTAAAAGATTGTAAGAGTAATTAAAAAGCCGAGGTCGTTTAAATTTTATAAAAATCTGTACATTTTCCAATACAGAATCATAACTAAGGAATTAATTTAATCTCGAGTGTCGAGATTTAATAACGTTTTAGGTTTTGAAGTGCCAGCGAATACTGCAAACCAAGGAGGAAGGAAGTTCCTATCGATATTTTTTTCACAATTTATTATTAGTTATATAATTTACTGCAATGATACGATCGGTGACCATAAATTGTAACCGACGTCAGCTGCTTTTGATTAAATTAAGTATTTAAAAATCAAAATATGGAGATAACTATTAACAAAATTTATATAACGTAAATTTATAGATATTTCAATGAATTTCTAAGAGTCTGTATTTCAGATAATTAAATGACGGAGGAAAAACGAACGATTTAAAAACCTTTTATGGTAAAAAAACTGCTCAGAATGATAAAAAACGACGGCATTTTTGATAGCTATAAAAACAATAGTATTGTACTGTCTGCGCAAAAAAATAATTAGTGATTGATAAACACAAAAAAGAAAAACACGATCGATGTTTACACAAAACAGCGAAAAATAAAACGAGAAAGTTTCAAAAATAACGAAACAAAACCTGTTTCTTATTCTAAAGGAACAAATTAATTTTAAGTGTAATTATATTAGCGTTATCTGAAATGTAAGGTCATCAGTTTTTGATCGAATAATATCTTATTTCGAAGTATTTAAAATTCTTGCCACAATAAGGATTTTCTTTGGGAAATAAAAAAGTATAAAATAAATGAATCACTCACTATTAAAATAATTATAGAAAAATGACAAATTATTGTTAAATTATTCGAACTAAAACTGATTTGTTTTCATAATGACACATAAAATTAATTTCAATACGCTAAAATCCAAAATCGTGTTGTCATTTATTTCATTTCAGATGCAATATTAAGTCACCACTTCAATACAAAATTATTATTAATCGGTGTAGGAAATGAAGACGAATTAATTGACAATTTTTCAAGATAAAAAAAATTAATATTAATTGCCGAAGGACATAAATATGGCATTATGTATTATTATTACTTTTGAAAATTATGTCATTATTTTGATAGAAACGTCAGATATTCTGGAACATGCGATGTGGCAACCACTTTTAACTAACTGTCATTGGTCAAGAAATAGCAACAACAATTGAAATGGTAGAACCCAATGGCTTATTAAGAGGTCTTATCCCTCTGAATGAAATGTCTGATGATGCAGATCCCGTCCCACGTCCAAATGAATGTCAAATTAATGAACGCTTTGAAACTTCCAAATTATTCGTGAACCCACAAAAACAAATTCTATTTACGTAGAAATGAGAATTAGAATTATATAGATCTTACAAACAACAACAACAATAATTATAATAAATAAAACTAAAGGCAATACCAACAATAGGATTCCCACAACAGAAGCGACGCTATATAATTTATTTGTCTTTTACAACTTTCCTTCATTAATTCAATAATCTAAAAATAAATTAACTAAATAGAATGCCCATCCTCTACATCTTTTCGTCGATACATCTGGGCAACTTACTTACAAGAAAACATTTGTGCACATTTATTTTAAATTTTTTTAATCCACCCACTGATTGCCAGTCAAAGGTAATACGATTGTTGTTATTGTTTCTCTTACCTATCAAGTACTCGAAGACTAATTCGTCGAAGACATTAAATATTTCCCTGCAAGTTTCCTTTTGAACACGTTCAAAATTTTCTGCTACCTTCTTTTTTGAATTAATTAGTTTACAAGAAATAAAACAAATAAATTTGAAAAAAACAATAAAATCACACAAAAACAATTAAATAAATAAAAAAACAAATCACGAATTATATTAAAAAACACATTTTCCCACAAACGCGCAACAGAAATCACTGAGAGAATTCAACCTTAGTGTGGGCTGATATTACTATTGCCTCATTTCTAGAGTTGCCAACTTTGACATTTTTCTACTCTGTTTATTTCTTTGTCCTCTGACTAGTTGTTCATAGGCATGAAGGTGGTTGGGTATTAAAAAAAGAGGTGCGTTCTATTTGGTGTTCTCTTTCTTTCAGTCTTTAAAAACATGTTTTCATTAAAAGCAATCGTAGTTATCATAACTAACGTATGGGCGATATTTTATACACTATGTAGGCTAAACAAATCATTGACATTCCATGCGTGTGTGGTGTTTATGCAATTTTTGCATATTTGATATTTGTCAATGATTAGTTGTGTCGTATTTCTTAAAAAATTGCTCCATAAATTTCAATACACTTTTAAATATATATTATTTCTAAATAAATATGTTTCCCATTTAATTTTATTCAATTTAAATTTTATTAATAATTTCCCGTGCATTTTTCCATGCGTTACTTATTAAATAACACGCTTTTAAAAGGGCTATTCAATATTGCCCTTTTTAGTCAGCATTTTCTTTAGCTTTTCCTTGACCTTCATTTTTTTAAATTAAAAATGTTTATTTTTATGGTTGATATTTCTGTTTTTATTCAAATTTAATTGTGGCCTGTACTGATGTCATTATTTATATTTGGTTTAATTTAATTTTAACACACCCTCCTTTATTGTATTGCCCCTTACGTGGCGATTTTTGAATAATTTCCCATTAGCCTAAATTAAACACAGACACTAAATTTAAACACAAAAGAATGGCAAGGAAACAATGAACAGCAATTATAAATTCAATAACTGATATTAATTGAACAATTACTGAAGCACAAACATACGTTGATATACGGGTACACATGCAAGAGTATAAAATTAAAAAAATTAAATAAAAATGAAGACAAAAGTAAAATAGAATAAAGGTAAAAAAAAATTGTTATCAATTTCTATGTACGTTTGATAAGAGAAATTATTATTCTTGTCAATATACGAATCTTTTTAATTGACATCCCTGAACGTCTCACTCTTCCCTCAACACTTTCCAACAACAGACTTTAAGAAACAAATTCTGCAAAGGTTGACAAGTCAGGAAAGTGAAATGCATAGAGAGAAAATAAGTCGATCAGAAAAATCTCTTAATGTATGTAAGTATTAATAAGTAAATTAAAAGTAAATACACTAAGCAGCAGCAGCCTAACAAAAGAAAACAATAAAGATGACGTTTCGAATTTACATAATGTTTTTTTTTGTAATTCAATACGAATCCGTTTAAAATCATTTATTTTATAACTTCTTGTTCAAAAATTTAACTTATAATCAACAAAATGTTGAACATTATTAAATCAACAATTAAATAATAAAATAAAAATTAAAACTAATAAAAATGCATAAATTTTTGAAATTATTACATTTTTTTTAAATTCCCTAAATCACTTTTTTCTAAGAACTAAATTATTAAAAATCTTGTTTTAATCATGAAATAAGTTTCCAAACTAAAATTAAAAGTTCTGAAGAAATTTGAAAATCAAATTTTTCAAGAATTTTTTTAAATCATTTACAAAATTATTCATTTGAACAAAAAGACTTTTCAATATATTTTTAGTTTCCTACTAATTCAAAACTAAATGTATTCAAAAACTTTTGAATCGTTTTCAATCTGTCAGGAAGAAATTTTTAAATATTACGTTTTAATCTTTTATTTTAAAATAAATTGACGATTTTCTTAGTTTTCTTAACATTTAAAACCAATTTTTATTCTAAAAATATTTGAATGAATGAAAAATTTAAAAAGTTGTTTTTAATAAAAATGTATCAAAAATTTCTAGAAATCTTGCCAAAGAAAATGATCGAGCATAATATTTTTTAAAAAACAATTGTATTACCTTTTTTTAAATTGGTTTCACTTTCGCGCAAAAAAAAGTTAACCCGAAAGGTAGTTTAAACGACACTAAAACACTGTTTATAGAATTTCTGAAAAGCTACCGAATATGTCAATGAAATTCGTAATAGTGATTAGCTGTTTTTTTTATTGTTGCAAGCAAACTTTGACACCACAAAAAAAACTTTCTTTGTTGACCTTCTTTCTTTAATAGATTTTAACGTTGGTTGTGGTAGTGCCCTTTTTTCGTATATTTCACTAATTAGACGATAACACTTCTAAATTTTTATTGCTTTGTATTTACTATTTTTTGTTTTGTTTTTTTTTACACAAATCGGCATCTGCGTCGTTGTCGCGGTCCGTGGTTTGTCATTGGCTGCCGTTTCTTATCTCGTTATCGTTAGCGTTATTAACTAACCTCTGTACAGGTGAAGCAGTTTCAACTGAATGAAAATCAAAAGCGAAAATTTATGCGATTCAACGCTCGACATTTGTTAGTCGTCGCTACCGTGGCATGCTTGTTCGGTTGTATCGCGTCCCGCGTCTTATGTGAAGCGTGTGATACGCTCGTGCAACATGCGCTGCGCCAACAAACTCAACCTGCATAAGCCCCCAAAACGAATATCAGTCTGACCGATACTCTATTGCTCGAAAAGGCCGAGCACACTAAGTGAGCCGCCTCTCTATCACAGACTAATATGGTAGTATGACAGAAAGACGACGAATGACGCGTCTATTAGTCGCGGTAGTTGACTAACTGTCTACATTAGTATGTTGCTCTTGTTGTTATTATCGTTGCTCTATTCTCTGTCTGCCGCTAGTCCAGTCAGTCACTTTTATTTAACGTGATATTCTCTTGTAGCCTTATTTGATTTTTCAGACTTTTTTAAAGTTTTTTTCGATGGTTTATTTTTGTTTTTTCCTCATTTGGGCTTAGATCCTATGCATGTAAAACGCATTTGAACGTTCGACATTTGTTCACGATTTTTTTACGGTATTTTGCATGTGTGTGTGTTCGTATTGTTTTTGATATTGGTATTGTTATTGTTATTACGTATTTTATAACAATCCGTCTATTGCGAATTCTTCCAGTCGAGCTCTTTCCTAGATCGATGATCGATCGTAATGTAATTTCTAACATGTTCATTCTTTTAGTAGATTGTTTTCTCCTTGCTGTTTTTTTTTTTTTTTTTTTTTTGTTGACTGACATCACTATTTCGTTAATAGCTATTATAATGAAGAATCAAATAATCGATAGTAATAATTTATCGACTGAGTTCAATGATTTATTTATTCTTTCTTTCATTCACATAAGTTCGTCTATACGTTCGCTTAATGCATTTCAGGTTTTCTTGGAAGAGATTTACAGAGAGAGCGAGTGAGAGAGAGAATGAGAGAGACACGATAAATACAAAACAATACAACACTAATGCATCTAACTCATTGCAAATTTCATTTAGGAATTTGCTTCGCAAGGCAATCGTTCTCATAAAGTGAACGCACCGGATGCAAATTTGTAAAAAAAATCATTTTAATCTCGCTACTTCTCCTTTTTATGAGCGCCGTTGTGTAACAATACTAATTGTATTGAAATTTGATTTGAAGTATGATCAGCTGATATTTGATGGCATTATGAATGCATATGATGATTACAATCCATTATCCATTTAAGTATAAAAAACGTCTTTAAGATAGAGCATAAGTCTATCTAAATATCCTTCAATATATTACTTCTTTTCCCTCCACCGTCATTTGTTTACTACAGCCGCCTTTTAAGCAAATATTCATTTATTAATATATATATCCACATCCATATCTCTCTCCCTCTCTCACGATGTAGCTCGATGCGTTAAACGTCCTCGGCAAACCCATAAATGCAACGCGCCTGCACGCGCCAACAAAAAGTGTGTACGAACGCATGCGAACACGTCTGAAATTCTATTTGCTATGCTGAACTATATACTAAGGTTACCGCGTTGCCAGATCTACTTATTCATATATGACTGTAATGTCGAAATTACTCTCGTAATGTGATCACTTTTTTCCTTATTTCGTATTACTTTTTTGCATCAATCGTACGAACAATTATTTGAGAAGAGTAGTAGAGGAAAAAGTCACACACAGCTAAAAATGAATGTGTGTGTGTCTCTATTTTATGGCTTTTATACTTAAGTTTTTTCTCTGTCTATTTCCTATTAATTTCTGTTCCTTTGCTTAAATTTTTTTATTCATTCTTTCTTATTTTATGAAAATATCATAAAACCATACACTCTACCTGTTTCAGGTTTGCTATTGTTGTTGTTATTGTTGCTGTTGTAAGTCATTATCTTATGTTGAAATCATTGTAAGGCATTACATCCATCGTTGACATCATGCCTCGCTCACGACTGAACCCGTGCTTATGGACCCCCGTTTTTTATTACAATAACAAAATAAGAAAAGCACATCTGGGACTATTAGGAAAAAAGCAGTTAGCGTAAGACTAAGTAAAAGGCGGAAATGTTTAAAGCATAAAAAAATAATACTAAAAATATAAGGCGGTAGAAAAAAGTATACATTAAAATTTACACCATGCTTTCGCAGCCCTTTCGCACCATCATTTTTTCATATTCATTACAATGTCTATTAATCTTAAATTTTAGATTTAAAAACAAAATTAATAAATTAATTATTTTTGAATTAATCGCAATTTCAATTTATTCACGTTCTTCCTTATAATTCCTAACTTTTTATTCGCTTTCATTCTTAAAATTTGTTCTAATTTCTTTTCCCTTTTGATTTCGTAGATATTCAATTCTTTTTTAGGTCGCAACAATTAAGTTCTAAATCATATTGACCGAGTAACGAAACAGACATCAATTTGTTTTTCAGACCAGATTGGATTGCCTTCAATAGTCCGAAGCAATAAAATTTCATACCATTTTCGAACGCATCAAACGCTCTCGATGGCTTTCGCAAAGAATTTTCTTTTTGCTCTTTAAAGGCTAATTCAAACCCACACAAAAGGAAATCGATGACATACCGATAGCGTGGTGATGCGACATTCTTCAGGCCCCCTCACCACTCCTCCGTTTGTGTGGTACTAACTCGAACAATAGGCCTTGTTCATGACTTCTATTCATCACAGTTCTAGATTTTTAATCTACATCGTACATTTTCCTTAAGACTCTCATCTCGAATTCCGAGAATGTTGCAATTTTTTTTGTGAGACCGACAAGAGATACGATTTTTCAAACAAGTTGAAATCTTAGATTGGTAGGAGAGACTTTTGCGGATCAAGATGATTTTTTGGAAAATGACACAGATGGAATACTTTAGTATAAACAACTTCAAGGAGTAAAAACGGATAAACACGTTCGTAGTGTCGGGTTAGAATTTTTGCAATAGAGAAATACATACATTAAAATATCTCACAATTAGATTCAGGATACAAGAAAATACTGATTTACATCGAGAAAACTCTCGTTCTTTGTTATGTCTGTTATCTACCCAATAGTTCTTCTTTCCCTTGGAGGTTATCAATGAAATAATTATTGTTTATTAAAACCTTTTTATCCCATTTTTAAGCTAATGAAAATGTTTTCATTCTTAATTTTTAATTACTTTTCTGTAATCATGTTCTCTCGCTTATTTATTCCCATTCTGATTCTTACTTAATATTCTTATTTTTTTAATTCTTACTTCTCTCTCATTTCTATTGTTGAATCTCTACCTGTTTTTCTCTTCTTCTCTTACACCTTGTACAATTTTAAAAACCTTTACCATTCAAAGCATTGAAATTGTGAATTTGCTAATTTTTTCGAAGAAAATCCTTAAGATGAGAGAAAGGAAAAATACCAAAACCCACGCAAGAAAATCAATATTGCCATATTGACGCTTAAGTTGACGACGATGCTCTCATTGTTTCTTTTGTTGCTTGTATCTATTATGTATTCTCATTTCGTTGTTGTTTTTGTTACAATTATAGCTATTGTAGTTGGTTCCTGTTAGAAGACACTTCAAAAGGCATGACTCGCCTACAAGCCAAGTCTATAGTTTTTTAAAATCTCGCTTATAGCAAAAAACCTAACATTTCAACATCTTCATTCGTACGTTCGTTCGTTCGATGCATTCGTGACAACTTGACAATAGTGGGAATGATGACAGCCATGTTGTTGATAATGATAATTATGGTAACAGCAATATTAGTGATAGAGGTAATGATGATGATAATACCGTTGATGTTTTATGGTTGATCATTAATGTGACAACGAATATTATCAATTTCCAGGAATTCCATTTTTTATCTAAACAAATAATAATTTATTTACAAACAAAAAAAAAATATTGTCATTCAAGGCAATGACATGAATTTACTAGTTTTTTCGCTTATTTCTATTAAAGAAAATCAATACAATTGTCAATTTTACTAACAATTTTCTATGATTGATCGATGAACGAATGAAACCTTCGATCAATATCTGTTCGGATCGCTTACTTTGGACTGTATGCTGAAGACATAAAAAGCAATGAAATTAACAAGAATAAGAACAAATTATTCAAGTATTAGATACGAGTTTGTTTTTGTTCTTTGAGCTAACAGTCTTTTTTTGTATCAATAAATCGATTGCCACACAAGCCTTTATTATGACAGTTCATAATTCTTCTTATGAAATTGCAAAATATTATTTTTGTTTTTGAGGTAATTTTTTAAATAACAAATGTCATTGCCTCTTCTAAAATATGGCGTTTGTATTTTATCAATAAAATCATTTTTTCAAATGGCCTCACTTGATTTTTCAACTGGTTTTGTCAATTGTGATCATTGAAACGTCATGTTAAAAAGACTGAATAACTGTTAGGTGTCAAATCGTATGATCTTCAAATAACTGCCAGTTTTTAGATTTAACCGCTCAAGCTGTCAAAGTTCACGTTAGAACCGCGCTTTCATCAACTTCGTTTATAGTTACCACCGTCATCATAATCACCGTCATTATCTCGTTAGAGTTTATCAATGTCGAGTTAAATTTTTTTAAAGAAATAATTATTTAATGATCATGAAAAGTTGGCATTAGAAAATTTTCATTACGTCACGCATAATTAGTGAACTATGTGATAATCGATTAATTCGGAAGAGCGTAACCGTCTCCGCCATGGGTACTGTCAGTGCTGTCGCAGCAAATGTGTAATATCTGATAAATATGATATGTCAATTATTTTGAGAGGAGCGGTCTTCACTACGAGAATATATCTATCTATTTCTCCATGCTTTTTTTAAATGATTAAACAGATGACGTTTAAGCGACTTTTTTATTTAAAAATGTCATCAATTATAAAATCCATTTGTATTTATCTTCTTCTCTTCTTATTTTTATCTTCCTCATTTCCTATCGTTTCCTTCATCGCAACAAATTTCCTTCGCAATGATTTTTTTAAAACAATCATAATTATTATTATTATAGCTCTTTTCATCTATCTTTTTTTATGTGTCAATAATGATGTTTTAGCAATATAACAACAATCACAATAACAACGATGTTCAATTCGGAGGAAAGGAGCGAAGCATCTCTAACGCTACCTTTCAATCATTAAAAGCAGTTGCTCGCAGAAAACGTGATCGAATGTTTTCTATCATAATATTTCATTCATTTATTCAATAATTTGATTTTTTTAATTTTTTCAAATTTTCCTTTTTTGTTTGTATTTTTCGTTTTCTTACTCTCGGAGATTCGCTAAATTGCAGTCTTTCGTTGAATTCGTTGCAATCAATCTGCATTTATTCAAATTTATCGTCATTATTTTTGTGGTTAACGATCTGTAAAATCGACTATAACGAGTATCGAGAAGAATTTCAATTTTTACATGATGTCGGTTTTTTTTGAGGAAGGAAAATTAAATGCAAAGATTTTTTCCAAAAATTCCTTCGGGATGAGTATATTCCAAAGAGGTTATATAATATGTATATATGGAATTATGTCATATTATTTCGATACCTCGAAGAAAATGTCAGACTAATAAATCCAACTACTTCAACAACAAACCTTGCTGATTGACTTATTGAAATATGAAAACCCTAACTAATATATGTTTCAATAAGCGGTATTAATTCTAAATTACCAGAAAAGCACAATTTCATGAGCAAAATGTATAACTTTTCGTAGGATTATATTCACCCTAAGGTGCCAAGATCGCGGGTATTAAAAGTGTCATAGCCGGATTGATAGCTTAAGAACGATTCCTATTATAAAATGATACCTTCTTGTTGAGAAACTGAATAGATATTTGAAAAGCCAAGGAACCTAGGAATCTATGAACAGACTCGTTATATACTCGTCGCATTTCAGAATTATAGACACATTTCCAAAACAAATAAACCGTTTTCAAAAAAAATATTTACGAAGAACGTTCTTAATAAATCTGACGTCACAAATAATAGTTCTTATTCATAAACATTCCAATTCAAAAATAATAATGACAAGTAAGTACTGCTAGTTCTTCGGGCAACACTTGAATGGTGCGACAAATTTCTATTTTATTTAAAGTTTATTTTTAACTTCAACTTTTACAGAATATTCTCCTTAATAAATCCTTTAGGCATTGTTTCTTCTCTCTCCATCACCATCATCATCATCACAATCGTTCCTTCACATTATCTTCATTTTTAATTCAGTGGCTTTATAAAATCCTATTTCCCACGAATAGTTGAAATCGTTTGAATTGTTTTGAAAAACGCTTTGACAATTTCACTGTCAATTTCTTTTTGTCACTTTTTTTTCAAACACTTCAGAAAACTACTCTAACTTGCGCTTACAGGCTTCGAATTTTTCGAAGAGTAAAGAGCTGAAGCATTCGACATAGGCCAAGGACCTCTTTCGAGCCCGTTGAAAAAGAAAAATAAGAGGACGAAGATGAGATAAAGAAGAAGACGCAAGATAAAAAACTCCAACTAGAAGAAGATATTTTTGTAATAGATAAAAAAACCATTTGATAAGTGGTTTCTTGAGACAGGAAGAGAAAGAGAAGGATAAACTTAACAAATTGCAAAGTTAGACGGAGGTACACAAAAATAAACCAAACCAAGAACGAATTGTCAATAAGGCAGAGAAGGATCATATGAGTTATGATGAAGAAGTTGATGATGAGAGCAATAAATGTGCAGCCACCGCAAATGAAGACGACTTTCCGTGAGGGTACCGAGGTGGCAAGAAGGAGAAGAAGAGCAAGAGGAAAGGACCAGCAGGAAAAATAATAAAATCTGACACTTGTATTTAGTCGACACTTACCGACATTACTGGCAGCTGCTGCTTCGCAATTTGCTGACATCGCACCAGGCGATGCTGGAGCTTGTGACACTGACGACGATGAAGATGCGGCTGCGGCTCCTGCAACCGGTTCTATTGCTTCGGTCGTCGATGTCTCGGGTAGCGATAGAGCGCCCGATTCGTTTGCATCCATTTCAAGGGGTGGTGAATTTTCCCGCACGCAAGACATCAAACCAGATGACATCCTGCCAAATAAAATAACGGAAACAAACTGAAATTGATTATAATTAAGAAATTCCATTTTAATTATAATTAAGAAAATAATTTTAAGGAATTTAATTTATATTATAATTGAATTTATGCTCTTCAATGAATAATTTATCATCTTTTAGTACATTTCGTTAAAATTTCCATTATATCCTAGTTTTTTTTCTCTCAGTGCAAACGAAAATGTTCAAAACCAATTTTTAAGAATTTACGAGAAGAGAAAAAAGAAAATCACTTCTAAGAATTCCTATTAATTTGAAAATGAAGCCACAAGGAAGAACTGATGGTAAAGAAAGAAAAACCGATCATGACTAACGATAAACGTCTTGACAAGAATGCTGTCCTATAGGCAAAGAGGATAGAAAAAGGCACGGGAATAGAACGAGAAGAGGAAGAGAAAGAAAAGCGAAGGTTAGCTATCTATCTTTCAAGCGAACGTAGAAAATTGAAAGATGAAAAATATAATAAAATTTCCGCAAAAGGTCGTTAAGGCTTTACGTTCGCTCCACCTCTCACTCTCTCTCTCCCCTCTCTCACTCCATCTATTTCTCTTCCAACCACTCTCTTTCTATCAACAATTTTCGCGATAAAGAGTGTTTCCTGCAGTATAAAAAATGGTAATTATTTAGACAATTTTCTACTTGAAAAAAACTGCACAGACTTATAAGTAAAACGCGAGGAAATGATTGCACTTAATAAAACTTGCTAATAACATTTATAATTTTATCATAATTACAAGAATTTAATAAAAAAAAATTAATAAACATTTGAAACTTATTAAAAACACTCTCAGTTCGACGCAGATCTGCGCCAATCGATAAAATTGTTATATAAATCATCGAGTACATTGAAGAGATGATCCCTTTAAACTTAATATATATTTGAATTAAAATCAAAGATTTAAATGAGAGATAGGAGTATGTTCCCTACTAGAGGTCTTTTTCTTTTTGCTCACTAATTACTTCCATTCATCATTTTAAAATGGAACCATTGCGTTCATCCGGTGAGGCCGTGGGTGTTGCCTAAGGCGATGAGTGTGTACATCTCAACACCGGATAGACGAGTACTTGACACAAATGTTCTTTATGACTTCATTCTCTTAATTTCTTAATTGCAGTAATTATTTTAATTGTTAATGTTTTAACAACTTCAATAGGAGTTATTAAAAAGCATCAGCATCACAATCCTGAAATCCAACACTCGTAATTAAGTTGATACTCATAAATAGAGAGCATGATCGGACCAATTCCACAAGAAATTAATTGCGAAGTTTATCGCAATTTCATGAGTAACTCAATAATACTTTCAGTTCAGTAAAGTTATCCAGTTTGTTAGATTAATTAAATGTTAAATGATATTTCGTATAATTCAAAGAAACCTCCAGTAACAATAAAACGTGTATCAGAAGAAAGAAAGGAAATATAAAAATAGTAGCAATATTTTCAGTATGATTTGTTGAAACATAAAGTCGAAATATTTTATTAAATGTTAAAATCATAAAAGCTTAATCTCGAAGTTTCACTGTGTAGAAATAAAATTCTTTCAAAATCCAACATTTAATAATAGTTTAATAAATATTACTAAGCAATTTACATACAGACGCAAAACAAGTCATTCATGCAAGGCATTTTCACATTGGCGCCTAAGAGTATGCAGCAAAAAATCTGTAA
This sequence comes from Physocephala rufipes, assembly GCA_963966595.1. NCBI lineage: Eukaryota > Metazoa > Arthropoda > Insecta > Diptera > Conopidae > Physocephala > Physocephala rufipes. The sequence continues at coordinate 23,798,647 of OZ016505.1, forward strand.
TTCACTTTGACTTGAATAAGATGAAATTTGTCAATAATTTTCAATGACAATTTAATTAATTCCTAACGGTCTTAATAACAAGGCGTAACGAAGGCATTTCTTCGTTTCCCTTTAGCGTTTTCCGCGCTTTTACTTTACTTTAAGCTTGTTGATAATCAGTAGTCTTTCAAATTCAGCTAGCATTAAAGTCAACGTACGTAGTCAGTCTTACCATTCGTATCGCTTTGCGTAATAAGGCCCTAAATATATTCGAGTGGAAAGAGGTTGGTAATATTTTAATCACAAACGAAAGGCAAGAATATTGCCCATATTGGCCCTTTTTTCTCCCTTATCTTTTGAACCTAAAAACGAAACCCACACGATTACAAGCAGTTTTATTGTTTTTTATTCAAAATCAATAGATTGGAATTACCGAATATTAAGAACAAAAACAAAGGTAAAGCAAGAGAGATAAATAAAGTCTACCAACCACAATTACATACAATTTCAACAAACGCACATTTTTGCTGTCGGTCGTTTGAGGACTTCTCGATTTTTGAAATAATTTTTGATTTTCGATGCTCAATTCATGAAACCTTAATAATTAATAATTTTAGTAATTTTATTCCATATTTTGCGTGTTTTAGTTTTATTACTTCTATTATTTTTCTATTTTTTATAATTTTTATTATTTAATATTTGTATTTTTGTAATTATTTTAATAACAATTTGTCATGTTAGTAAATTTATTTTATTATTTTATTATAATAATTGTTCATATTTCGGTACACTTGAATTTTGGTTTATATTTCAGTTTTTTTAAAATATCTGATAGTGAGCCTTTTAAATACGTTTTGCTTATATTAATATGCATCTCGCACAGCCCCCAACATCACCTAATAAGAAATTTCTAACCGTTAAATATAAAACCGTTAAATATACGCTTATCTGCTTACAATCTCCGCCCATTTTTGGCTCCTCAAAAATATTTTTTCGTGTGTGGTGGTAGTAACTTTTGTATACATTTCTGCTCTTTGAATTATGATCTTTCTCTAAAGATAATAACCCACAACAACAACTACAACAATAAAAACAACACGCAAAATACATTAACAAATAAATATTTTAAGCGGCAGAGCAATGATGCTTTGCAAAAAAAATGAGCACCCGGCATGTTAAACTTCTTTTTTTGTGTATTTTCTTTAACATCATAAAAAATAACCCATAAAAATTTTCGAGTCACGTTAAAATTAACTTCTTAATTGTTTTGCACAAATGAAAAAAAAACAATCATAAACAGCAAGAGCACTTTATTCACTGAACGCTTAACACATTAATAAAAATTTCCTTAAAAGTGCAGTTAGTTAGTTTAGTGTGTGCGCATTTTTTTATTTGTTTATACGAAATGACTCTGTGCTTTTGAAGAGTTATTATGGTTCTAAAGCTTAGTATTAAAATTTCCAACCATTCAGATGCTTACTCGTTCTTTTTTACGTTTTAGATATTTCAAAGGTTTTGTATTACGTTGGCAACTCTGATGGCTTATTTTAGTTATCTTCCTTTCTCTGCTTAATCTCCTACTTGGAAAATCTTACAATAGAAACTCCCCCACCGTTATACACTTCTATCACCCTTTCTATCTCTCTCTATCCTTCCAACTATCTCGCTCTCCTTTCCTTTCCTGTCTCTTAATTCTTTGTATCGATAACAATGACCAGGAAATTGTACCGTTGTTGTTGTTGTTGTTCTTTATGCTTTTTGTTAGCAATGAGATTGTAATTGCCGTTGTTGTTGTTGTTGTTTGTTACTGCTTTTGTTGTTGGGCCATTTGGTTATTGGGCTAGAGGTTGGGTGTTTCTCTCAACCGCATGACTGCTGCTGGTGCACTCCATCCATTGCCGGTGTCCGAGGTGTCATCGCTACAAGCATTGTTGTCGTAATTGCAGTTGTTGGTGTTGTTGGTGTTGTTTGTGCTGTTGCTCCTGCTTCAGTTGACTGTTTTACAATAGTTACAACATTTTTAATTTCAGTTGAAATGATTTGTATTTATTTTTCTTCTTATTCATTTTCCTTTATCATTATACTCGTACGTTACTTTATTACAGTCATCGTGTGTCATCATCTCTATTACAGCTGATTGTTAGTGTTATTGTAATTGTGATTATAGTGTTTTACCTGACACAGACATTTCGATTTGTTGCGGGTAAATTTTCCATTTATCCTCGGAGTTCATTTAGTGCATTCATACGGTTTCACAATATTCCTTTGAGTCCATTCATACAAATTCACAAACATATATACACATGACCATATATACTTATTGGCTGATTTATTGCAATACGATGTAATGGGGGAGAAAACCTATTGTATACATAACCGCATAAAAGAGTTGATTTTTTCGATAACTCGACTAGAATTGTCAGTTTTTAAAATAATTATCTATTGCCTTTATGGAAATTACAATAAATCTACTATAAATAAAATTATTTTATCATCTTACTATAAAAACTGTTGGGAAGTACTATAAAAATTGTAGAAATATCCACTAATAAACTTAAATTTATAAGAGTTTATAAAACTCAACAGAATTTTAATTACTAATATTGAAATTTACTGTAAAATAAATATGAATATTTTCTTTTTACATAAATTAAGACGTAATAATAACTAATAATACATCTAATAATTTATTGATAATTAATTAATTTAATATTGTCCATTAAAATAGGAATAGTTGTTCTTCGAATTACTACATTTTAATTAGGTAATTAATTCTTTTATTGGAACATTTATTAAATTGTTGTGTCTAAGATATTCCTAGAATTTGAAATTTAAATTTAATAGCATGATAAAGATGAAACTTTATAATGCAAAAGTTTAATGAATGAATGATAAAATGAAATTTGAATATTTATTAATAATAATCAAAAAATTATAATAATAATGACTATTAAAACTTCCTAACAATTATGAACAACTTCGATAATAGTCATGAAAATACAAAAAAAATTACCTTTCACCAGACGTGTCTCTCTTACTACTGCCTCCACCAAAATGACAAATTAATAACATTTTTTTACTCAGCGTTAAAAACTCTGATGACAATAAAAATACACGCTCGCTGGTTCGTAAAATTCACTGCAATATCCGCTAATTTTAAATGAAGTGGAACGAATTTAAACGCACGTTACCAATTTCCAAAGATAAGACCAAACCCACACACTAAAAAAAACTATACGTTAAGATTTCTCTCGAAGAGAAAAAGATCGTTAAGCTTTTAACACCGACTTGTATTAAGTCGACCAAGATAATATGTATATATCTATTAAATTGTACTAATAATAATTATGTTTATATTATTATTATTCAATATTTGTATTCTCTTCTTAAAAATATCTTTCACATCTTCACAACAAATATCCACAAAAACAACAACACAAGACACTTAACTGTTCCGACGAGAAAAGCATCCTTTCAACAGAAATCATCAATGAAATTGTTATTTGTTTCTCAAAAAAAATTTCACACTCTTCGTTTTCTATGTCGCCCCTTGTTTTGCCTTTCTTTCTATTAAGGATAAAACAAAGTAGTATAATTCTGTAGAATCGTTTCAGTGCGAACGCGTTACGTGTTGCTGCAGGAAGCAGCAGTTGAGCACTAAAATAAATGGAGCAGCAAAAGAACTCTCAGACTCTCAAACATCGGCAACAACTTGTGGATGTTTTTGAAGAATCAGAAAAAACAAAAAAAAAACAAAAAAAAACAAAACAAAAAAGAAAATTCCAGAAAATCACAAACCAAAAGAACTAGGAAAACTCTATAAAAGATCAAAGGAAATTCTGAAGGACAATGCATAAATGCTGGGATAGTATTTCTCGGGTATGGTAGTAAAAAAGTAAAAGTAGTGGAATAAATTGTATTAGAAATAGTAGTAAACAATACAATAAGTAGTTAACAATATAATAGTAAATAATATAATTTAAAAGTAATAAATAGTATAAGAATACAAGTATACATTAGTCAAGCCAATACAGACGTTCGGTGGCGTTAGAATGTACTCAATTTTTAGTAAAAGGGAGAAAAGGAATTGTGAGAATTAAAATAATTATGAAAAACACAAGCCAAAATTTTGAATTTGTTAAAAACAATAAAATAAAGAATTACTTATAATAAAGTCCTATAAAATTCAATGCGAAAATGAAATGGTAGTAAATTGAAAATAGTACTGAGAAATAGTAGTAGAAAAATACAACGGCAATAACAACAATTTTTCTATCAAATTGAATGAATTTCTGAATTACACTGACACTGATTTTTAGTAAGTATCTTTTTCCCCTCTCCCCCTCCGTAGTTGGTCGATTTCATGGCCTTTTTTGTTGCAACGGAATTACGCTTGAGAAAAAGATGAAAAAAGAACATAACAGGATGTGCGGAAGCAATGCATTCGTTATTGAATATTTCAAGGTCAACGAGATTTTGCAGCTGCGCACTTGCAATATAATCTAGAAGAATAAATGAGTACAACCTGCTGAAAGATTATACATCCTTTAAATACATCCTTTTTCAATTCCTTTCAAATTAGAATTCGTTATAATTTAGCAATTAAATTTTAAATCGTAGAACACTTTAATTAATTGTTATAAATTATAAATATATTAAATATTTTAAATAGTATAATAAAACTAAATATTCCATATAATTAATTGACAACAAAAAAGGATGCATAGCATGCTCACGATGCTCGCCGTTCATCGAGATGAAATCAGTCGTCAGCAACATGTTGCCATCATCAGTATGCCATTAACTTCTCAGTATCCTTTAATACTCTCCAATTTTCTCTATATTTGTCTCTCCTCCCCCTCCCCCACCTATATCCAGTGCTTTGTCACGTATTTGCTAAAATTCTGTATACAATATTGTTTCTCACAATCGTTTTTCTCTATTAGACATCTCTATGGAAAGAGACCTTCTGCCCTAGGGATTTCGATTATAATGTGTTTGTTGTTTTTGTTCTTATGTGTTGCTCTTTTATAGTCCTGACCTACTCAACTTTCTGAAACGAACCAAGGCACTAACAACCACAACAACAACAACAATAAGAACTATGGAAAAATTTATGAGCCGATTTGGAGACCAAATATGGCCAAATTGGAAAAAGCATATTAAATTAAATTAAGGATATTACAAGTCACTACCATTCTTTAATACTTTATGCCTTTTTTATTAAGCGATTATCTTTGGCGGGTTCTTTTCTCCACTATTATTGGGGAGAAAGTTTTTGTGGAAGAATTTTTTATTTTCTCAAAATTTTTTTATTTCCTCTAATGAATAAATGTGGTGAATGATGAACAGTTAGTTATCGTGATATGTTCGGTTTTTAAAAAAATATAGCAATACTTGGGTGAATGCTATTCGCGGCAGGGTGGTGAGTGACGCTCGACAGGTGATGAAATTTAAGATTTTACTCTACTATAAACCTTGAAAAAAGGCCTTCAAACACTGTTGGCTGAAGCTTTATTATGAAGGACGATTGGATGAAGGATTAGTGTAGAGAGGGGGGAGGCATCAAGAATTTAAAAACAAAATTCAAGGACAGAAGCAGCAGAGAGTTGGAAGGAAGGAAGGCCAATTTAGCTTGAGCGGGTAGAAAAGCATAAAATTTAAAAATTATATATATTATTATGTATATTACACAATCTATTGCGCAATATATTGTGCAATATACTGTCCTTTCTATTGTGCAATATGTTGATCAATATATTGTGCAATATATACAATATATATTTGACTAAACGTACAGGGACTGACAAATGTTATGTGATGTTAAAACGCATAAGAAAGAATTTCAATAAACTCAAAGATTTCGATAAAGATTTTTTTCCTTCCAGAAAATATGCCAAATATATTTGCCCTAGCAAGAGGGGAACGCACTTAATTCAGTGCGAATGAGAAATTCATTATAAAAAAATTATTGACTTATATTGACAATATTTTATCTTTGTCAGTATATTATTTATTTTTATATATTCTTATTTTTGTTATTTATTAAAACGCCATTCAGTTTATTATCCATAAAGGCTTTATAAATAACATTTTATCTTATAATAATAACGTCATCCATCAAACTTAGTCATATCAAATATAATGAACTTTTTTTTACGCTTCAGTAACAAAATTGTAATTGTGTAATATTTTTTGTTTCGTTAGCAAAGAAGATGACGACGAACAATTAATGAATCATAGCTCATAATTAGAATCATACCAAGCCATCCAAAGTTAACCAAGTGACAGTTACCGAGATTTGACAGTTTTTTGACAGTTATTGTATTTGATGAGCAAAATTAAATAATGTAAATGTTATTATAATAAAACTTTTCCATTTATTCATTCGAAGGCAAGAAAATACGTTTGTTTAATAGTTTTAAATTTTTTTTTCTGTAATTTAATCATTTTTTCCCATTTTGCTCACGTGCCCTAGAAGTTTTCATTTCCAATATAATTGAACATTCGCCTGCGAAATTCTAATATAAATAACATCCATAAAATTTTTTTGATTATGCTTGAGATTGTTTTCAATACTATTAGACTCACCTTGATTTTTTTTTGTAAATTGACGTATTCAAATTAGTTACGCCTAAATTTGATGTATTGAAATATTTCGGTATTGAGTTGCTCGTGTTTCCACTTCTATTTAATGAGATGCATTGTTTACTAAAAATGAACAAAAGAAAATAGGAGTGTGCGTATTAATGAATATGTAAAGTAGATAAAGCCAAAAATTTCAAAAAACGAAAAACAATTTTTATTTTATTTTTATTCAATTTCAACCATTTTTTACCAACTTAAATATATAATATTTTTACGATATGCTGATCAGTCATTCGCAGTGAATTGTTTCTTCTTTTTTAGTACAGCACAAATATCTACCTACTTCTATTCCTACTGTATACTACAATAATTTCCTCTAACTTATAGCATTTTTAGTCGGCTTTAGTTTTCATACAAAATTCTTTAATAAATTTATTAAATTCATTTGTGCTTTCGTTGTTTTGGTTGCTGTCTTTCTAAAAATTAAAATCGTCACGCCTTCCTGCACATCATAAACGACATGAAATATGAAAATGTTCAAATATGGACGACTGTATTTTAAAAATATGTATATATAATTTATACAAGATATACACATATCAAACCATCGTTATATAAGAAAAATTGTTTAGTCTTTGTTAAACTTTTCGACTTAGTTTGGAACAACTTAATTAATTATTCATAATAAACTAATGCAATAGAAGTCTTGAAATAGTTTAATAGTTTAATAGAAGTCTTGCAATACGCATACTAAAGTTATCGATTTGTAATTTATGCTTTCAGTCAAAGATTTTATAAAAATTTTAGTTTATCTATTAATTTGTTTGAAACTTCCGTTTCGTTTCGTTTGGAATGTTTTACTTAATTTTAGTAAAGGCTCCAATAATTTTGAAATCTTTTTGTTGAAACCTATTCGTTATTATCACTTTTATAATGCTACAATAAATCAAATGTATTAAGTGAACCAAATTAAACAAATGATTCAAATTAATCAAATAAATAAATTGAACCAAATGAATCATCAATCGCTAAGGTAGTCATAAAAAAGTTAAACGAATGTGTGAAATAGTGAATATGATAAAGAAATTTTCTATTAAAAATAATCAAAATTTATTAATAATTATTAAACTAAACTATCCCTGAGACCACTATATTGTGTTTCTCGAATTTCTTTCAAATCAAAATCAAATTGAAATTAACATGAAATTCCAACATTTTATTTAATTTTTCTATTGATTTCGCCCATTTGTTTTAAATTATCGATTCATTCTTCTCGATTTTTATCATTGTTTAAACGTGACAGGACTTAAACTTACCGTTAAATCCATTTTCTTATGCGGAATTTTTTAATGGGTTTTAGTTGTTTGCTATTTTTTCTGCGGATATAGTTGTTGCTGTTATTGGGGTTGTTGTTGTTGTTGTTGTTACCATTGTTTTGTTGTTATTGTTTTTGTTGTTCTTCTTGTGAAGTATGCAAAAGAACCAAACCCTTTACCAAAGCCTATTGAATATCATTTTTGTTGGTCGTTAAGAGTTTTTCCTTTGTTTTTTCCTTTCTTTTCCTTTTTACGGGTTTGCCACAACGTTTTTTTTTTTGTTCTTTAAATGCAAATTCTTCATTGTCTTTCGTGATAATACCTTTATTCTTTTATTTACCCAGCTAAGCCCGACTTTTGTAAAATGGCAAAAATAGCAACAACAACAATAATAATAATAACAACAACAACAGTGGAACAATGTGCTTGTGCATATATCGTATAGATATGTAAACGACACCATAGTCTATATAGTCTCGTAAACGACGTACAGTTGACGGCGCTGTTGAAATTTCGATTTGTCACGTTGTCAAACCGATGGCAATGGGTATAATATATATCCTATATTTTAGTGCTGAAAAATTCTTAGTCATACTAAGTTTTTCTTTTTAAAAATAATTATAAATTGTTGTATTTTCTTTTGCTGGCATTCTATATTTTTTTAAAATTTATTTATTTATTTTTTTCACTTTCTGATTTTTTTTTAATTGTTTTTGTGAAATTTTTTTTGCGCATAAATTCTTTGTTCGTATATTATTTTTTTAAAAGTAAAAACAAATATCTCGCTCATAAGCAGTGAATATCGGAATATATATATAACGAATATCTACGGGTAGATATGACATATATATTATTCAATGGAATCCATTGCAGCAATTTTAATGGATTCTTGTACATTTTTCTTGTATTTTCTGCCACTCTAACTTCATCGGCATTTTCACTTTACCCTCATCCCTCCCTCCTCCCCCACAAGTCATCGAACCGTAACGAATACATCATGATGTAAACTAAAGTTTTTGTTCCCTTTCGTTCTCTCTCTCTCTCTCTTTTCCTTTCTATCTTTCCCTGTCTTTCCCCCTCTCTTCATCCTCTATTGTTTGCTCCTTCTAACCTGGTTTTTATTTTTTTGTAATCGTTGACTATCAAATTCTTCACTTCGTAAAACTTCTACAAGTTTTTGAAATTAAAGCAAAATCGATTCGTGGCAGGGGGGCATAAGTGATGATATATGCTGAAAATCATTTTCTTTTAGATAGAAGAAAAAGGAAAAGAGAAAGAATACAGAGTAGGTGGTATAACTTTTTTATTAAAAATCCTTCCATTGAATTGAAGACCCTTTGACCAAATTTTTAAAAGCTTTTTATGCTCGACGAAAAAAAAATTGCATGTAATTTTATCGAACTTAAACGGAACGAAATGGAAACATTTAAAAACAGAATCAAATTTCGGAATTAAAAAATTCCAAACTGCTGTCTGTTTAAAATTAATCAGACATTTATTTTAAATTATAGAATAAGAATTTGTCAGTCTGTAGATCTTTATAGTGTAGCCAACACCACCATCAGTCTCATCGCAGACGGCAAAATCAGCATCATTGCCAGTATCGAATTTTGATGAGTTCATTAATTGAATTCATTCAGGTATATTCATTAATCAGAGTTTACGAATACGTATACATTCGTTGATTTATATTCGTTGTAATTGGTTCCCGTTATCGAAAGCGAAATATTTCGCAAAATAAAATATTCAATTAAACTCAATTAATTGAAGACCATTTTACACACGTTTAGTCAATGACGGAAAGTAACAAAAAACGGACGGTGGTATGCGCTTAATTTCATTCAATTTACATATAATAATGTAGGCACATATATACGCCTATATAACATTTAATACTAATATTAGTTGGGGTTGGGGGTTTGAGTCCCGTATTTGCATAACCTCAGTTCTCTTAATTGGATTTTATATAATGGCATGTATTATTTTGCTTTCTATTTGATTTCCCCTCTCTTCCCGTCGTTTGATTGACAGCGAACGATTTAATTGCAAGGATTTATTGCTTTTATTCTTAATGAACTATTTAATCGAAGTAAACGGGGTAGGTTCACTACTTGTAACAGATAACGTTTGTTCTATTGAATTAATTAGTATTTTTTAAATTTATTTTTTAAAGCCACAAAGCCTTTTTATTAACATAAAGATTCTCTCTTATACACTTGCTCTCTTCTTATATAAATTTGTTCTAAATAAATTTATTTTTACATTATGTACGTAATTTTAAATTGATTCAATCTCATTTCCATACATGCTATCTCATTTTCAATCAACTTATCTCTTTTCTACATGAAGTATCTCCAAATGAACTAATATCTCATTTTCCAGTACAGTATCTGTATTTTAATCTAACCCTATCTCATTTTCATATAGAATATACTGTTGCCAAATCCCATAATCCATATCGTCCCATTAATCGCATTTTCATATCGAGTCATTTACAATTGCCCCTTTCTTATTTTCAAATATACCTTCAATACCTTTAATAATATTTCCAAAAATACGTAATATCTTTCTTTCAATTAACGTAATCTAATTTTCTGATGGAATATCTCACTTTCAATTGCATATCATTTACATTTATTCCAGCGTTATCTTAAAAAGAATATGCTAGTATCAATAACTTATCTCATTTTCGCTTGGAATACCACATTTTAAATTGACATAAGCTTATTTTCGCATCGTATTTACATTCACGCTATTCTCCTATTCACGCTTGAGCAACTCATTTATAACTCGAAGTGGTATAGTCTGGGGTTTGATTTATTTAAAGAATATTCGAAGAATTCAACCCCGAGGTTAAGGCAATGTCTTTTAATTTTATGGTTTCCTAAATAAAAAAAATATTATTGTTTTCGTTAAAAACATTTCGACGGCCCTCCAAGAGGAAATCTTTAAAGCCATACTGACTTTCGAGCCATTTTAGAGCAAATTTTATTTATTCTTCTAATCTACGATCTTAATGGTTTTCATGTCGTTTTAATTGCATCCTACCAAACCAAAAACAAATAAGCGATATAAAAAATGCAAGGAAAACAATTTTAAGTCGAACAATCATGATAATGATGACTAATTTTATAAGAAATAGAAAGGGAAATAGACATATAAGAGACGGAGGGAAGACAAAATTGAATGAGTTTATTATAAAATTATGATATATCAGACGCCAAAAAGCCCAGGGCACGTTGAAGCTTTTGGGAAGAAGAGGTAGGAGGTGAAGATGAAATGGGGAGCGACTAATACTAGCAGCAATAGCAGCTATATAAATTTACAAAAAAACAACAACAACAATAACAAAACTTAAACTATTAGACGCATTCAAAAATAAATTATTTTCAGAAAATAAACGAAAACAATTTTAAATATCTACTAAAACAAACACAGAAGAAATGGCAGAGCGGTAATTAAATATAATACGATAACAACAACAACCGTAGTATCAAAATAACAAGAAATAAAATAAGCCACATCATATGAGAGAAATATTAATGATAATAATAAAAACCATCAAAGCAATAAGAAGTAAAATCAACAACAAATGGATAAAGCGAGACATCAGTCAAAGCAGTAACTGAAGCGGCGCCAACAACAACAACAACAACTCCGCTAAAAAATACAAGTGTAGCTACCAAAGGCCGCCTGAGACGATTACTTCATCAAAATTATATGAGTATAGAGAAATAAAAACATAACATTATTGTGAAGAACTAAATAAAACAGGACTATATATCAACAACAAAAACAACACAACTACTAGTATTTCTGAAAATTTAAGAAATATAAATAGAACTGCCAAAGGCCGTTTGGAGCGATTTGGGTATGAAAATTATATGAGTGTACAAAACTGTTAAGAAATTAGGACGTTCATGCGAAGAAATAAAAAAGCAACAACGCATAACAGCAGCAGCAACAAAGGCAACAACAAATCGGAGAAATAGAAAAAGGGCTGCCAAAAGCCGCTTAAAGACGGTCTTATGTAAAAATACTTTATAAAGGGAACTTTTTTGTAAAAAACATTCTTCTATAAAAATTATGTTAGTGTTAAACAAAGCCAATAATAAAATAATTGACACAAAAAATGTATGGCAACAACAACAACTTTAGCAACATTATTGTGGGTAGCAGCAATAACAAAACATTCAGTGATTGATTTATACAAGAAAATTTATTTAAGCACTTCAAAAGAGATATATTGTATAAAACATTACAAAGGATTGATTATTAAAAAAATTTAAATTGAATTCGTTGAGATTTCGAAATTCATAAAAATGGAAGCAAACAAAAAACAGATTTAGTCATACCCGCTCGTTGAGATTCATGCAATCGATAGCCATAAATCAAAGAAAAAAGTTATTTCCAAATGCAAATCGGCTCTAGATCTTCTTGCCTTCGTGGTATCTTCTTATGCGTATTTTTCTGTTCTTTTAATGTATCGTTATTTTGATTTGTAGCCGTCAAAAGAAGACAAAAAGGAGAAGGGATTGGTAAAAAGCAATAAAGATGAAGCTATGAAATATATTCCAGATTTTAGAAAAAATGGGCAAATAAATTTTAAAGAATTGATTATTAAGAGAAGAAATATGCTCTAAAAATTAAAACCAAGATTATTGGAAACTAAAGAAAGTATTATAAATCATTCGGCATAAATAAAAATTCTACAAGAATCTAGTAAGAAATACTAGAAAAAAATAATAAAAATAAAAAACCTGTAAAATAGAAAGAAATAATTGTTTTTTAAAAAAATAATAAACATGTTTAATTTTTAGTAAGCAAAACTAAACTCTCCTAAGGAAAGAGGGTGGGAAAGGAGGAGGGAGAAGAGAGGGCCAACCAATTATAAATACTGCATACTAGATCGCAGTTTTAAACATAAATATCTATTAAGGTAATTGCGAAAAAGAAATTGCAGATAGAGATCGAATTAAGGCAATAAAATCCATAAAACCATATCGTTCTAATTATAAACTCTCTATGAAGAAAAATTTTTTTATAGATATATAAATTTTTACTATAAAATCTGTGAAAGAAAATTATGGCAGAAGATTGGTTTCCATTGTAAAATAAACTGCAAAATTATAAAATCGAACAAAAATTATTAAATAATAAAGCTAACTTCAGCCTGATCGAAATCTATATACCCATATATATATATACATATATATATATATATATATATATATATATATATATATATATATATATATATATATATATATATATATATATATATATATATATATATATATATATATATATATATATATATATATATATATATATATATATATATATATATATATATATATATATATATATATATATATATATATATATATATATATATATATATATATATATATATATATATATATATATATATATATATATATATATATATATATATATATATATATATATATATATATATATATATATATATATATATATATATATATATATATATATATATATATATATATATATATATATATATATATATATATATATATATATATATATATATATATATATATATATATATATATATATATATATATATATATATATATATATATATATATATATATATATATATATATATATATATATATATATATATATATATATATATATATATATATATATATATATATATATATATATATATATATATATATATATATATATATATATATATATATATATATATATATATATATATATATATATATATATATATATATATATATATATATATATATATATATATATATATATATATATATATATATATATATATATATATATATATATATATATATATATATATATATATATATATATATATATATATATATATATATATATATATATATATATATATATATATATATATATATATATATATATATATATATATATATATATATATATATATATATATATATATATATATATATATATATATATATATATATATATATATATATATATATATATATATATATATATATATATATATATATATATATATATATATATATATATATATATGTATATATACATATATATATATATATATATATATATATATATATATATATATATATATATATATATATATATATATATATATATATATATATATATATATATATATATATATATATATATATATATATATATATATATATATATATATATATATATATATATATATATATATATATATATATATATATATATATATATATATATATATATATATATATATATATATATATATATATATATATATATATATATATATATATATATATATATATATATATATATATATATATATATATATATATATATATATATATATATATATATATATATATATATATATATATATATATATATATATATATATATATATATATATATATATATATATATATATATATATATATATATATATATATATATATATATATATATATATATATATATATATATATATATATATATATATATATATATATATATATATATATATATATATATATATATATATATATATATATATATATATATATATATATATATATATATATATATATATACCCATAGAGCTCTTTGCCAACAGTGAGCGTAATACCGCTGAATTAGAATTCAACTCGTCCCATAAATACCGACAAACGAATATTAACTTCAAAAAGGGGGCATGCCAACAACCCGATTTATCCCATTTATAATATCAGTTGAATAATGATTTGATAAAAGTTCAAAATATTCATAGCGATTTCTCCAGTAATTTTCCTCTAATAATGATCTTGGAAGAAAATTTTTGGACTACGCCCCTTCTTTCAAGTAAATATTTTTGTTGGTTTGAGAATTTGTATCTAAAATTAAATATAATTAATAAGCTGAGAAATTTCATATATTGTTTATATATTAGTCTTGTTTACATATTAGTTTATATATTGGTTAATATATTACTCATATATTGATTTTATGAAAGTGGGTGTGGTACTAGATATAATTTCGTCCATTTTCCATACTATACGTCCTACACATTTTCAAGTAATTGCGATTTTTATAGAAAAATAGACAGACAGGACTAACTACTATTAGAAGAGGCTGATTCAGAGATGAAATAGTATGCTATCTCATATCGGTCTTCTTCAATGCCTATAACGAATAAACCATATAACGAATAAAAAAATATAAAGAAAAAATTTTGATATAGGAAAAATTTATAAATTTTGCAAAATAGAAATTAAATACGCATATTACGCGTATATGCGTCAATATGTAAAAATGAATTCTTGTGAAAAGAAACGAATTTCTAGTAAATTATAGCAATTTATATCTTGTAGTAAATTATAGTTAACCCCTAGAGTCCTGACTAAAATTCTAACTAAAATCACTAAAAAAATATAAAACATTTTATAACAATTTTCTTTAAACTCTCTAAAGAGAACTTCGTTTAAAACAAATTTAAAGTGAAAGCGAATTAAAATTGTAGAAATATCCAATCAGACACGAATTATCATATACGAGTATAAATAGAATATTTTGT
Source organism: Physocephala rufipes (assembly GCA_963966595.1). Taxonomy (NCBI): domain Eukaryota; kingdom Metazoa; phylum Arthropoda; class Insecta; order Diptera; family Conopidae; genus Physocephala; species Physocephala rufipes. Next base: position 23,814,154 of record OZ016505.1, read on the forward strand.
TGTTTTTATCGCTTTTATTTAGTTGCCGTCACTCGCCCCTTCCGCCATTCGTTATACCACATTTTAACCAACTCGAAGGTTATCGAACTAACATAATTTTTTCTTTATTTTTTGGTTTTAGGCAGTAATTTTAGCCTCCTTATGCTTCTTCTCTTCTCTTGTTCGTCATGTTCTGCCATTCGTTAATTATAATCATTCATCATTTTGCTCGTTATCATTTTCTTACTTAATTTTGTTTTTTTTAATTTCGTGAAAACATAATTTTTTTAGTTAATCCAATTTTTTTAGAAATTGTTGTGTAATGCGTAAGTTAATTTTTATATTTTAAAATTACTACCAAATTTCTTTTAATTATAATAAAGCCAACAATGACGATGATGATGTTAATAACAATTCTATTTTAATGGAAACACATTGTTACGCTCAAAATTTCACTTTCATGCTAATTAACATTATTACTCTTGTAGATTTTTCCATCTGATAACTTTTTTTAAGAAAAGTATTTCAGTCAATTTCTATTTTTTCTTCTTCTTTCTTCTTCTTTTTTATTAAAGTGAAAAGAAGGAAAGGAAATGGAGGAATTATGTTATGAGCGCCGTTACGCTTTCGTGGAGACGGAGGAAGTTATTCGCAAAATACTGACTGAAAACAAGTTGTTTGCATAAATGCAATTTAAAAACTCGTCTATAAAAAGCTATAAATAATCCTATTAGACCACTTAAATACAGATTATAACTTCTCTTTCTAACTATTTCTTTCTCTTTCTCTCCGCCTCCGGTCTCCTTTGGTTTCACTGGAATTTTTACAGAAAAAGCCAAAGAATGTTTAGTCTGAATAGTCTGGGTCATTCTTTTAGGAATGATTGGCAATATCTTTAAATGAATTCGATTCTTTTGTATCCGCCGCTCACTCACTCTATCTTTCTCTTGATAACTTTCTCTATCCATCTATTTCTCTATGTACCTCTCTCTGTCTCTCTCTCTCTCTCCCTGCCAGCCTCTTAATTTTTCTTTCGTATCAAACCCTGCTTGCTTCAATTCATTAACTACATTAACTCCCGGTTTAATTAAAATTTTTTAAGGAAATTTCAATTTTTTAATGCCAACAATATCTTGCAAATCTGTCGGCATACCGTAAACAACATGGATCAATAGCATAGATCACCATCGTTCAGAAATCATTCCAGAAGTGTGAATGTATAGTATTTCCTTGATATCATTATTTTCCTTTTTTCTCCTTACTTGTTCTCTATCTAACTCTCGCATCCTCCCTCCCCATCATACTTTCTCAATCTATACTCTTATATAGTTTGAGCTCGTGCTATTTTAACCCTTCTGTCACGTTGCTTTCGGTCATTTTTCGCTTTTAATTTCAATTAATTTTTTCGCATTCTTTTTATTTCATTACTTGATACCTCTTTATTACGAGATATGTAAATATTCATGACGATAAAAATGATTTCAATATACTCGTATATCGGCCTAAATAATTTATTCTATATTCGTCACTCTTTCAATTGCGTTCGAATTTTTTAAAAGAACGCAAGAAATATTTCTCTCGATCATGGAAGAATCACTTTTCATTTCCTATTTTTATCAACTGAAAAAAACTTATTTCTCTTGTTTATCATCTGTATCCAACTTCAAGATGTTGATTTAAAGCTAACGCTAGGATTGAATTACTTGATTCTTGGAACACTTGTGGGTGTCGTGGGGGTCTCTTGGAATGTATTAATCTACAATCTACGGAAGATATATGTATAAAACTTAAAGACAGAGGGAGAGAAGGAGAGACACAAGAATTGAAGATAAGCATTTGAAGAGATAAACAAAAGCTTTATTGTATTATCTTTGGCGATTTATCTTTGGCGAACCCCTTTAGCTCAGATCGAAATAAAAGCCAAAACTGAAAATTTTTGAAAAAAAATTAAATTAAATATAAATGTAATTTTATAAACTATTTATTTAGCATGTTTTTATCATCAAAGAGACTTTTTAATTTCGACATATTTTTGATAGCACGATTACATTTTCATCATTTTTTAAAATTCAATTTGAAAGATCGCATAAACTGTTCTTGGACGTGTGTGTGTATGTACGTATGTGTGCGTATGTATATATATACATGTGTGTGTATATCTCGAATGACATATTTTCAACATATGTTTTGAAATCGATTTCAAAAATCATGAGAAGCACCAGCACTCTGCTGCGATGTTAAAAAAGCGAAAATTCACATTCCTTTACACTCCATTGCAATTGAAGAAAGAATATACTATAAAGAAAATATATTATACACAAAAAATACATGAGAGAATGTTAGAGTGCGGGGGCGTTTATTTTCGAATGGACATATAGAAGTCCGTATAGGTTTTATTTTATAAATACATTCCATATTCTCCTCACTTTAAATTCTTGACACGCTCTGTTAAAGTTTTTTCAGAAAAGAACCCACTCTTAAGAGAGAGAGAGAGAACAAAGAAAATATATGGACTTGTTTGGATTATATTATAAATATTTTTGTTATTTGAAATTCATAAAAGAACCGTAAATAGTTTTGTGAGAAATAATTAAGTTTCCAGAAGCTTTTAAATTTAGGCGGTACAAAACCATCCATAATTTCTTTTGTTATCTTAATCCCAAAAATAAATAAAGTCCCATGAATCAAACATTTCCTTCGTTTGCGATTAGTTTATGTCTACTTTTTTGAATTTCCAATTCTGACCGTGATAAAGTAATCAAAGAGCCGCCCGCCTAAATTTACAACTGCTTCCTCTATTCCCAGAAGAACGGTAAAGTCTGGATAACACAAGGATGCTTTCGAATTCAAAATAACAGATTGTAATATTTTTGATAACAGAAGGAATTATTATAATTATAATAAACATTGTCAGAATTATATTTTCCATGAAAATGTTAAAAGAATTTGCGGAAAGCAATAATAGAAATACTCGAAATCTCTTATACCGTTAAATACCGTTAATTATAGCAATAATAATAATGGAACCAATAATCGAACCCATATTTAAGGCATTTTTTATTAATATAAAAAATATTTATTAACATCCAATAAACTCCGATAATTCGTTTTCTTATAACTCCGTCTAAAATCGTTTACTTTTATTGGCTTCCATTGACGTTAGTAAGACACTTAATCAGGTATAACTTCATTAAAGTTGTTGTTGTTGTTTTCATTGTTGCTGCTGTTGTTGTTGTCGTCGTATGGTTTTGAAGCGGTTAATTAACTTAAAAATGATAAGCTAATTTTCGAATGAAACTATTGTACTTTTTAGTTGCTTTTTAAAATTTCTCTGCTTCTCTTTCTTCTCTCGACGAAAGCTAACGAAAATTTCTATCATTCTGAGTGAGCTGTTTCTGCCAAAAATTTCGCTAAGAAAATCTACATTTTCCTCCGAAATTTTTCCAAATTGATTTCGAGGAATATTGGAATAATCCTTTGCTAGTAAGTAAAACACACAATCATAATCATTAATATGAAATCATTAATATTGATAATCATTAACATTGATAATCATTAATATTGATGATCATTAATATTGATAATCGTTAATATCGAACCTGAACACGATACTATTATACAAAATATATGACAAAACCTATTTCTGGAACTTAATTATGAACCTTTTTTATTTTGATTGCACAAATTTTGGCTAGAGATCTTTAATTTTAACACGATTTTCGTTGGGTATTCACTGGTTTTGAATGTAAACTCTTGGACCTCGACCAATGGACTCGTATTGTATAACCTCAACACCCGGTATAACCTTCAGTTAATTGAGGTGATCGGTTACACTTTTCATTTAACTTAAAAGCGACTTTGTGGTTTTCCCATTAGATGGATGGATGTATGAACGTATTATAAATATGTATGTGTGTATAATAAATGAAGGTGTGCACTAACGACTATCTGATGCTTATATTTCTCTATACATATGTGTGTGTGAGTTATATATATATTTTTATACAATTACTTTTGATATTCAGATATTTTGTGGTTTCTTTTAAAGTTTTCTTCTTATGATTTATTTTTTTTCAGTTACCTTCGGTTTTGCGGTCATTTAAGAGTTGTTGTGATGGTGATATTGGTTGTTATTGCTGCTGCCACAATTGTTGTTGTGCTAGATCTAATACGTTTGAATTGTATGCATGTATCATATACATTGCACGTTTGCGATATACCTGAACGCAGTTCAACAACCAACATAATAAAAAACTAAAACCAAAAAAAAACAACAACCCCAACAACAACGAAGCGTCAAAAAAGATCTCTTATTTCAACAACCAGAAATATTTAATGGCATTGAAAGTTCAAATTTCAACGTAATGAGTGCATAACAAAAACAACAACAATAATAACCAACAACAACAACAATCACTTCTACAAAAACAACAGCGACAATAAAATCAACAATAGTTTCAACAAAAATTTATGAACTGTATTTTCTTAGAGAATACTTTTAATGAAAATATTTATTCATATGGTAAATTTTTCCCTTCCTCTTCGTCTGAATGAATTCAATAAAACACTCCAATAGTTTGTCTCAATAAAAAATAGTTCAACTGAATAGATGTTTAAATTATTACGTCAAATTTTCATATTATTATCTAATATCTAAATAGTGAAAGATAAATGACAAAAATAAAACAAAAATAAAATAAAATAAAACAAAGAAAGAAGATTTAAAATAAAACAAAGAAAATTTTTTTACTTCTTTATTCTTTCTTCTTTTAAAAGATATATCAATTTCATGTTCAATTACTCAATCATCGTTATGATAATTTTGTCAATAAATGAATAAATGAATTCAAATAATAAAAAAAGATATTTTACATGTTAGTAAAATTGCCAGAAAAATGAAAGTTCAATTGAAATTTATTGTCAATGATCGTGTCACGATGCGACGTTTTTAACTTTTCGTGACAATTGCAAAAGTATTCTTTGGAAAAGTCACTCAATATGCGGCAATATACTAAACCCATTCACCTTCCTCTCTCTCTCTCTATCAACCTTTCCATCCCTCACTTCGTTTTCTTCTTCCCTCTCTCTCTCTCCCACTTCTTTGTCAAAAAATTATTTATTCTGATGACTGCAACAAATCGAATATCCCCGATGAATAAATGTGACATCATTTCCTTGCTTCCGACTAACTTAAATTCGATATGAAAACACTTAAGAATTTCACAGGAATATTATAAAATTTCTTTAGCGAAATATTTGGTAAAGACCACTAAGGCAAACTGATAAAACTTTCACACAGAAACAAAGAAATTTTTGGGCAAAAAAATATAATTTTATTCATAAATTTGTTAAATTAATCTCTTAAAAACGATATCGTGAGAACAACATTATCAACAACAACAACAACAACAACAACACTAATGAAATAATATCTCATTAAGTATTTTATTAATGCAAATGAAAGTCAATAGAAACGAATAATTTGAAAAAGTAAAGAAATTAATTATAGAGAATCATTAACAGTTATCAAATTATTAACTATTTTCGTCTTTAATATTTTATAAGAATTTATGCCAAAAGAAAAAATTGCGAATTTTCGGTTTTGCTTTCTTTTCATTTTTTGTCTTTTTTTTTTTTTTTTTTTTTTTGTTTTATTTGTTTGTTTGTTTTTGTTTATTGTTCTAATGTTTAACTGTTTTGCATAACAAAATGGCTTTAATTTGTATACCAAATAACGGGGTTTTTCCCTCTTAATTTTACCCATACTTTTTTTCGAACACGTTCGCCCTTGGCGATCGCACTTCGTACAAAACACACTTTCATGCATAAAAATAATATATTTATAATATCTCAAAGTCTCTTTTGTTTTCGATTCGCAAAAAAGAACAAATAAGAGAAAACAAAGATTGGAATAAGACAAGACAAATAAGTTGTCATTGTGTCAGTTTGTTACATTTAAGAAAATCTAAATAATAGCTTTTATAGCATTGAAGATATAAACCATTAAAAATTACAAAACGATTAAAAATTAGAAAAAGTAGCATTTTGTATTACTTTTAAGATTTTTATTAATGTTTAATTCGTGATAGTTTCTATACCGATTTAATTACCATCTTAACCGATTTAATCACCATCTTAATTGAATGAAGGATAATCATTAAGAATGAAAACATCGAGCTTTCACACCTAGTTATCGATGCCACAACTGAACAACCGTGCCAAAATTCTATTTCTTCTTATCAATAAAGTAATCAAAATTTTAAAAATATTAAAGGATATGAAAAATAAAAAATTAAGAAATTATAATAAAAGAATTTTATTTGAAAAAATAAAAGTAAATAAATTTAATTAAACATTTAAAAATAAAAGTATTTATAATTACCCGCTTTTTTCAATTTTCTATATTTCTTGTTTACATTTTTTTAATTTTGCTTTCATATCACAAACCAGCTGAATTATTTTTTATTTAAATAAACTATTATTAATGTTCATTATTAGCTTCTTGTCTTTGCTTTGTTTTACTTTGTCAAAATTACAAAAAATTATATATTAAATAGGATGAACCTTATTTTTTCATCCACTTTCATTTTATTCCATTGCTGATGACATCAATTCACAACGTATTTTATAGATTTTACCTTGCTTAACGGTTATGCTTAATTGTTTATTTAGAAAAAAATATATAGTTACCATAATGTATCTGATTTCACCATTTTTTTGGTGCTTTCAAATCTCTTTCTGTGGCAATTTTTTATTTTGTTCTTTTTGATCAGTAACGAATTAGCACGAAACACAACGAAAACTAAGTCTTTTTTTAGTCATAAAACTAAACAGTTGGTTTACGATTTAAAGTTATCAAAATTTACGATGGATACGTTAATGGATATCATCTCACATTATTTATTCCTTCAATCTGGCAAACTCAGAGAAATATGAAGTTTTGATTTACGTGGGAGATCGAATCAAAACGAGAATATGAGGAGATTGTTTGCTTTAATAAAATGTCTAGAAACGCATATGTACATTACGAAGGAAAAGCTAAAATTTCTTTAAATTAAGGTTTATTTCCTTCAGAAGTTCAGAAAGTTCAGAGACTCCTGTAAAATAAAAAATGCTCTTGAAAAACTTGCCTTTATTCATACACCGTTTTCTCTTTCTCTTTCTCTGCCTTTCTGTCTCTCTGTCACTTTTCCCTTCTAGTCTTATTGATACATCTATTTGCTTTTTCATTCTGTTTAAATATCTTTTATTATTATTATTTTCGAACGCAAAAATTTAATTATTTAACAGTTACGGTTAATGATTCTCGCAACGTTAATTAAATGCATTAACCAACTATCTTTTCTTCAGCCCTCTTTCTCTTTCTACCTCTCTCTCTATCTTTATCAGTCGATTTTTTCATCCTCCGCTTTTGGTAAATACTATAAAATAAGATATCTTTTATTATTTACGCTCTCCCCAATTTCTTTCTGTCCAGCTTCGAATATTTTCTTTTGTTAAATTTTTTATTTTTAAATAAAATAATTAAATTATTGCGTTTCGTTTCGGATTTAATGCAAAACTTAAACTCACATAAACATGCGCCCACACGCGGCCGTACACACGCACAACCCATCCACATACTCACACATTTATAATATAAACCATTTATATTGTTTATATTGAAAATTACTTAAAACCGTTGCTTAAGCAATGTTTTTTAATTACGAAATCTACACAAGAAAATCTAATCTTTTTCTTCTCAATCAATTTGAAGAAGAAATGTTTCGTCGATTAACGATATAATTGCGTTGCATCAAAAAGGCAATACGCAGTAGATATAATGATTTTGTAATGAAATGGGTATCGGTCACGTTGAAATAAATCATTATTTATCCATTCCTTAACATTTCAACTCGATGAAACGATTTTGCTTGCGTGAATGTATGTGTTATGTGCGTTTGCGTGTGGGTTTGCATACGTAAACATGTGCGTGTGTGCATGTGTGTATGTGACTGCGTATGTGCGAATGTGTTTGTACATAAGGAAATAACACAAAAGATCTTACTGTGCATAGTCCACACAATTCAGAAAACCCATTACTCGATTGAATGAATTTTGCAATTTTCGTTTAGATTGTTGTTACAGAAATTACGGAAATTATAATCTCAGTCATGCGAAATATCGTATTTTCGATTGTCGAAAAGCGAAAAATTTGTATAGAAAATATTTTGTTTCGTAGAAACGATTTCATTCAATTTCAAAATGAAGTTTAAAAAGTGTTTATTGCACAGCTTTGTTTATTTTACAAGCTTTCAAATCGTACTTTCAATTGACTGATTATTATATTATTCAGCTATAGTTTTTTTAAATCATATCGCGCTCTTGAATACCGTCTTCACGTTTTAATTGTCATATTCATGTTTGTGTCATTTAGACAAGCAATATTTGCCATTTTTATCATCATACCAAGAAGATTTCTTTTGATGAGCGAAAACAAGTCGGTAAGCCTACAATGAGAGTAAATATACCGCCCATATAAATCGTATATCCGTAATGATGATACGATTGCAATTCACACGAGATGCGATCAAACCATCTTAGAGTTTAGCTCTTTATTCCCACACCCACAATCTCCAATTTATAATGGTCGTTAACATTTTCATATTTTTTTAAAAATATTTTTAATAACAAATAATAAGTCAAAATCTAATCAAAGGAATAATCATTATTTCAAGGCTTCGATGTTTTTTCTATTAATTTTTCTATTAACCCAAAATGAGACTCCTATAGGGAAATTACTCCCGTAGGAAATTCGAAAATTTTAATTTGGAAAACTATTAATAATTTACTTATAGAGTGCTGTTGTTGTTTTTGCCATTGATTTTACTACGTCTTCATTAATAAAGATTTCGACGATAATGACAATGTTTTTGTTATTCATCAATTGTTGATCATTGTGTTTTTGTTTATTATGTTTGGCAACAATTGGTTTTTATTATTGTTTCTACCGTTATTAATTCAATTAAAACATTATATTGAATGATTGATAAATTATAACAAGCCAACGTAAACCAGTTTCGATTGTCAAAAGTTATAAAATGTAAGAAACCAGTTTTTTCATTCGTATTAAATAAGACACAAAAATGAAGAGATAAAAGGTATTTTTGGAAGAGAAATATAATGATAACCTGCAAGATAGAAAGAGTGGAGAAGTGGGAGAGACATAGAGAAAGGGAGAAAGAGAGAGAGAACATGAAAGAGAGAAAATGAAGCCACATAACGTAAAGCAAAAACAATAACAAATGTACAGTCTTTGGTCAAAAACACTGACCAAGCAAAACGCTTGCAAGATAAAAAACGGAAAAATAAGTAAAAGCAAATACAACAATAACAATAACAAAAATAATAAGAATGCTAAAGATACTCACAAAATGGCAACAGGAAATGAACTGGAGTGCACTTTGCCATAATATAAATCGATACATTTCTTAGAGATATGAAGAAAAAAATATATGCGCTTTTTTCGAGTTAATTTTAATACCCTTTTTTGCTCTTTCTTTTAAATTCTTATTTTTTTTGCAACGTTTATCAATTGTAATTATTTTATAGGGAAAAAATTTCAAAAAAACACTTTAAATAAAATATTTCTTAGTACTATGATGAATAATTTCACTTTAAATAATACGCAATAGGCTGGACCGCTAAACGTATATTTGTTTGCTAAAACAATTTCAATGCTCTTCGGCTTTTTCATTGAATGCCAAGGATAATCGATGTTTTGTCTTTTACGTCTTTTTACTTAAATATTGAAAACATGCCACAATACTGGCTTGACATAGTGTCCTAATTAAGCATTAGGACGAGCCGAGGTAATGTAAAAAATTGCAAAAATATTAATAAAATTCGTAGTATTATTAATATTATTGTATAATATAATTAAATTATATAGAACGGTCAAGCATATTATTAAATATTTTTGATAAAACAAGCAAATGCAAACAATGAATCATATTGTTTGATGAATCACATTTTTAATTTAATGAATCACTTTTCCAAAAGAAACCATCCAATGGCCCACCCCTTATAAACCTTAACATGCTTATATTGCTGCCATTCCTTGAATATTACACTAATTTCTACAATTGCTAAAGAGAAATTTGCATAAAACAAATTACAAAGTTACAAAACATATTTAAGCATATTTTAATTGAATAAACTCACCTTTCTCTTTTTGATAATTTCTATTTGTCTCTCTTCTTATTTTTCATATATTTTATTTCCTTCAGCAACTTTTCTTGATTGCTGTTTTTTTTATTAAAGTACATTTTTTATTTTGAATATTTTCAAAAATTTGATTCATTTACTATAATTTCTGTTTATCGTAAACTGGTTCTTAATGATTCATTCTCTAACACGTTTTTTCTCATCCGTATTAAATCCAAACCAGTGGATTAAAACAAGATTAAATAACGTATGATCTTTTTCTCCCACGCTTTTGTCAACTTTTTTCTTCCAAACTTTTATAGACTTTCGAGGCTTTTTTTTCGATTCGGATTTGTTTTACCTGATACTCATCTATTTAGTCTTTTTACTGTTATTCAAGAAAATTTATTTTAAAAAATCCTCAGGATTTATTCTCACTTTTTTCATGCTTTTAATTTTTTGTTTCTTTTATCTTACATTTAGTTTTGATGTTATTCTAATAAATCATAAATTTAGAAAATGTAATTGCGGTAGAAATGGTAATTATTTCCTTATTATTCTATTTAATTTCTTAAATAAATATTTTTGAATTTTCCCAAATAAAATTAATTAAATAATAAATAAAACATTTGTAATTAATTTGTTTTAAAAATATTTTAAAACGTATTTAATCGTAGCAGATGAGTTGCTTTTATTTTTAAAAGACGAACCGTTAGACACAGCAAATAATATTTAGTTAATTTTTTCTTATTTTTTACAATATTTTTATTTATTTTTCTTTTATTCATAAAAATAATTGAATTAGCAAATGTTTTTTCAAAATTAAATGCAATTAATGTGTTGCAAAATAAATGAATTATGAATTATTCATAAAACACTTTATTTACAGTCATATTAGTGATAACAATATTAACAACAACAACCATATTTCAGATATACAACTATAAATTTGTTTTAGAGATATAACAACTTTTGTATTTGTGCGAAAGGAATGCATTTGTCTTTTGATGCATTCATAATATTTAGAAATAAATGTATGAATAAAGACCTCGCTTGATTTTTAAGATCTTGTTTTCGTCGAAAAATCGTGTGGGACGAGAGACATACGCGATAATTTTCATACCCTATTTTATATTTTGTAGGTATTGTTTGCTGTTGTGGGTAATGTGGTTGTGTGTCCCTGTAGTTTTTATTGTTACTATTATTATTATTATTATTATTATTATTATTATTATTATTACTATTACAAATATTATTGTTACAAATATTACTATTATTTCTGTTATTATTATTGCCGTTTTTGTTGTTGTTGTATAAATATTTTAGTTCTGTAATATAGTAACCTCATTACGAGCGGAACTTTTTGTAAATTTGTCTTACATTCATTAAGGTTTTCATATCTGAACATATTTTGCAATTTCCTATGTCCGTTGTTGTTGTTGTTGCTTCTCTTGCTCACCAACGATGGATGCAATATCTTTGCAATTAATAATCCATCAGCCATTGCAAACCACCAGTTGCCATCACAAAAAACCAACAACAACAACGGAACAAGAACAACATTAACAGCATAACAAGCAGCGTCAATAATGAAAAGAATAAAATGACATTTAAATTTTTTTCCCAACTTTACATTTTTAGTACTCTTTTCTACACGGCAGTTTTTTTAGTGATTTTTATTTATTTTCTCTAGGAATAAAATTAATTAATTCAATTCCTTTATTAATTCTTTATTTATTACCGATTTTTATCGACTTTACTGATTTTTTTCACTCTTTCGTCGATAAGGATTTTCTTCTCTTTTATTAAAAAACGCTCTTTCCGTGGTATTTGCACATTCCGTTAAAAAATAAACTAAACAATTAATGCATTTCTCATTAGTGCGTTCCGCTAGACTAACCGATTTAAACGCGTCTTAGCCAAAAATCCACAAGTAAACCAACCTCTCTCCTCAAGCTCTAATACAGATTTGTGATCAACTGTCACTGAGCGACCGAGAGAACTCCAAAAGTTATTATTTGCAATGTGTGTATGCGTGTGTGCTACTTCTCGTTAAAGTTAATACAGTATTATAATTATTATTGTTGTTGTTGTGTATCTACAGACTGTATAGATAAATGGATGAGATGGCTGGATGCAGAGTAAAAGAAGTATTGAATGAGAGATGGCTGTATAACTGGTTGACTTCTTTGCGAAAAATTCTTTTTCGTTTAATTTTTTTTCTTTTTTTAAAAATTAAATTATTGGTTGATTGAATTTTATTAAAAGTATACTTGCCTACTTTATTAAGAATTATATAAACCTATTTTTATCATTTTTCTTTAAAATGCAGAATTTCCATGGAACTTAATTAAATCTGCCATAACGCTTCAAATTATATAACACTTTTTAAAAAAAACCGAATGAAAATAGTACGATAAAATAACAAAACAAAATTTCTAACGTTCTATCTACCTAAACGGGGATTGCAACACTGGTAAACTCATTTTGCAAATCTCATTTCGCTCAAGCAATCTACCTTTAGAACCCTCCCGAATAAATTTGACAATTCAAACAGCTGTTACTACTATTTATACGAACAATAATTTAAATATGAAAAAATTCTTATTGTAGGAAGTTGGAGCGCGGTTTAATAATAAATGTATTAAAGTAATGGAGAATGGAGGTTATACTGATTCCTCTAGCAACTTTTTGAAATGCGGTGATGCAATTGTTAGCCGAGATTACAAGATGTTTGCTATTAATTGCCTTTATTGCAAGGCCATATTCTTAAGATTAAATGAATTTATCAAACATATACTGGAAGTACATTCCTCAGAACTCGGAATGGATAATGTACATAATGGCAATTACACTCCTGAAGACTATGATATAGAAGAGGGAAATGAAGACATTGGAGATGGTAACTTTAAAGTGACAAAAATGGAGGAAGCTTCTAAGAATGCCTCAAAACATGGCAAACATCAAATAATTGATTCTCAAATTAAACCATTCGACTTATTTATGGAGTCATCTCCATCTGGCTTTGATTCCACGGCTGATAGTAAAAGGAATATCGATGATTCGATATCATTGCTTGTATGCGAGGATTCATGTTTTGCACCCACACCTGATAAAATTGACGATTCGTATATTGTAACCAATCCTGATGGAATTGACGAGAGTGTAGAACAAAATGAAGACGGAAATATCCTATGCGATGATTTAATAAACGGTGAAGTATTAGATCCAGAAATTGTTCATCAGCATCAAACTGGTAAGAGTTTTAAATCTGAATCCCCGACAAAACATCCCTAATCAATTTTTTGTATTAGATGAAGATCGTTTTTTGGAGCAGTTTAAAGGTTATTTTTGTGAAACGGATGAGCAAGAAGGTTTGACAATTAGAGATGAAAAATGTATGGATGAGGAAAACATAGAGCCATGTGATAAGATAACTATAGGAGAAAAGGTAAGTAAATAAATGCTAATGTATTCATATTTAGGTAATAATGAATATTTTTACCTAGCTAACTGATCAAGAAAATGTCGAGCACTTTCTCGCAAATCTAAAAGATAAATGCAAAGATATACCGGAAATTTGGGATTCAAGACACCCAAATTTTTGCAACAAAACAGTAAGACTAATGGCTTTGAAATATTTAAGCAAATTAATGAAAATTGAGTATACTACAATAAACTGCAATTTCAACAATATTAGACTACATTCGCGCAAAATCCGGAAAGATATTGAAGAGGAATATAAGTTGTCAACAAATTTCAGGAAATTAAATGATGAGTATCATCTACCAAATGTAATTATCAAAATCCTTTTGTCATCAATTAAATAATTTTATTACGACTGAATATTTTCTTTAAACTATAATGATTGATAGCATATCCCAGATTTCGCCTTAATAGAACTCTATGAAAAAGAAAAATGTTTGTGGAGTTTGGAACATCCAAAATTCACAGATAATACCGAACGTTCATTGGCCTATTTGCGCATATCGGAGAAACTCAATCGCATCTTTTATTCGAGCAAACACCGACAAATCAATGTAAAGGAATTACGCTTACGCATTACACAATTATGCGATTGGTATAAAACCCAAATACATTCTATGTACCGTTGTAAAATTTTGAACCAAGCATTTCAAGTTGAAAACGAATTACGCTTCAATCAGTTGGAATTTCTAAAGCCTATATTTGATCCTGTTATAAAAAGAGAAGAGTTCTCCATAAGAGAAGAAATGGAATTGAAACACTTCAGACGAGAAGACGTAAGCAAATTAGGTTATTACTCATTGTGATTAATTTTGAAATAATGATATTTTAGCCATTCCCGGTAAGCGACTCTGATTCCATTGCATCTGCCGCTTCCTCATCGAAAGAAATCAATAGAAATGGAAAGATTGAAACTCCAGAGAGAAAAATGGTAAGGAGATAATCTTAGAAATTTAACAAATTCATGGTTGACGTTTCGTATACTGAATACACAGAGTTCGTTAAAGGATAAGAACTCGATTTTCGCTTGTAAAAAACAAGATCGTATTGAAACCAGACGCATTATTGAGACCTATCGTAAATTTCCTATACTCTGGAATCCACAAGTACCGGATTCACACTCATTTAAAGCCAAACGTATTGCAATGGAAGATATGGCTAAAATTCTTACACGGGAATATTTAATGCCAATGAATGGAGAAACCGTGCGTCTTAGACTTAAAAACATACGCAATCAATACAAATTTCATTTAAAGAAAATTGATGGCGGCCTCAAATCCAATCTTTGGTATGCGCCGCAGCTGGATGAATTTCTAAAGGAACACATTAACACTTCACTACGACGTGTAAATAAGAGTAATGAGGTTGGTTTCAAATACACAAAGTAAATTTATAACTTTAATAGAAACACAAAATATATACTTCTATTTAATTTTCCAGATCGGTAAAAATATTCCCGCCCGACGAAAAGATTTACCTTTTCGCTTTGAAGCCAATATGTTTCTTAATGTTGATCTCATAGACACCTTAAGAAATTCTCCTGGCCTTTGGCGCGATGAAGATTTAACTTTTCAAGTTTCTACAGAGTTATTACACGACTTGTCATTCCATAATATGATAAAGACCCTCAATACGAAGCATGGCATGCAATTGGACGAGAATAACATGCTGATGCTCTTGCATGATCTCGTCGAATGGTTTAAACGAGAAATGGAGCGCTACCAATATTGCAATCACAAGAAATCATTACCTAAGACAGAATTTATACCTTCCTCTAATGAATGTTGGAAAAAGATGCAATTCATGGCTGATTACAAATTTCTACCCGGTGTCTACACTTGTGCTACATGTAAGAAAACAACAAAATCTCTCAATGCATATCTTCTCGATCGGGGGCAACATGTTTCTCAGCAACCTTATAAATGTTTTTATTGTGACAAACGATTCATGGACATAACAAATTGTCGCACGCATGAATGTCGTATTCACCGCAAGATTTTTAATTACAGCTGTGATATTTGTAGTCGTAAATTCGCTCATTCCACCGATGCGGTAGTGCATCGCCGCCGTTTTCACACACAAGAAAGATTACACGTATGTGAAATATGCGGCAAAGCATTTATTTCGTTATATGAAATGAAGCGTCACCGGAAATTTCATTTTCGTAATACTGAATATAAATGCGAAATATGCAAATTGGGATTTACATTGAGACGACAATTAAATGAACATAAAAAAGCTGAGCACAGGAAATAGCTTGGCAAATTGTGAAAGTATTGCAGCGGAGTTTTCTCAAATTGAAACGACAATTGATTTGAAGTCAATTATTTAAATGTTTCAATTTTATAATTTTTATTAATGTCAAATATCAAAATGTAAATGAAATAATTATATATCATTTCCTTACACACATTTCATTAGTTAAGAATATTATTGATACTGTTGGTTATATAAAATTATTTAGTAGATAGAAACCAGTATTTCAATATGTATAAATCGACTTGTGACGTGTAGAGTCTTAGAGGACGACTCGTCCTTTTTGAAGACATTGTCCTTTTTGAAGAAATTTCATATTTCATACATTAATGAACCATTCATGACCAGAGACAATTATCTCTGTTCATGACGCTTTGCTCATTTAAATATCGAAATATTTCCGTGCTGTTTATGGGGAACCCCGCTTAATAAATTTTGGCCAGTATTTGACATTTAAATTTACTTTTCTGATAGTGCGCCTTTACATTAAGCCGAGTTTAATTTATGTTTGTTTACACATTTGTTGTGGTTTATTTGTTCTGGAATTGCACCCGGAAAATTATGGTCTATCTCTTAATTTAACAACGAACTTTTTATTGCTGCCCTAACTCATAGTTGCTTTATCCCTACTCAGTCTTCAGTTTTTGAAGATCTCAGTCTTCAGTTTTTGAATCCGTGTCCATGTTTTATATCTCGGTGAGAACTTCTCACAGTGAGAAAAAATTTGAAAGCTTCTTCATTGAAATTATTGCGGGTGGCAATCAACAGCAATATTTCGAAGCTCATTGATTAATACAACCCTGTCCCTCAAGCGAGAACACACTGTTGAAAATCCATTAGCATATTTATCGCGATGAACATCGCCAAGGCCAGATTGAATTGTTGTATAGAAGAAAAGTAGGTGTAGAGAAAAATTCAGCCTTCATTCGTGAAAAGAGTTTTATAAATTGCTGTTTCGTATTTTATATAGAGTGCATATTTTTATCGCAATTTAAAATAATTAAAAAATGTCTCAGCGCGGCTCAGTTGAAGTAATTGAATCAAAGGATGTGGATACGTTCCTACCGAAACTAAATGAGTTTGCACAAAAATTCTTGGACGATATGTTGGAGGAAAAGAAGCGCCTGAGAGACGACTTCCCACTTTGTGCTCTCCTGATTGAGGAAGGTATGCATTATATTTATAAATCAGCAGTAATTTACTTATGTATTTCAAACTTTGTGTAGCTGTTGAACGGATATATTCCACCGGAAGAGTTCCCGGCCGTGAGTTCTACGCTGATGTATACAAGCAAAAACCATTAAAAGTTACACAAAAAGTGTTTGTACCCGTCAAACAATATCCAAAAGTAATATACATTTTCTCCAATTTTTAATTTTTTCTAAGAATACAATATGCGTACAGAATCTATCGTATGCGTACAGAACATATATATGGATCAAAGTCTCACAAACGCTATTTGCGATGATAACAGTGTCACGCTCCCACAAAACTAATAATTATATTTACTTTATGTGCTGTTTTCATAGTTCAATTTCACTGGTAAAATCCTTGGTCCAAAAGGGAATTCGCTTCGACGTTTGCAGGAGGAAACTCAATGTAAAATTGCTATTAAGGGCAGGCATTCTATACGTGATAATGCTAAAGAAGAGGAACTACGCAATTCAGGCGATCCGAAATATGCCCATTTCCATAAAGATTTATATTTAGAAATTAGTACTGTTGCACCTCCAGCGGAAAGTTATGCTCGCATAGCATACGCATTGGCTGAAATTCGAAAATATATTATACCAGACAAAAACGATGAAGTCTCTCAAGAACAACTGCGTGAAATGTTAGAAATAAATCCGGAATCCTCAAAGTCTATACCGGGTGGAAAATCACACGTATTCAAGTAAATTTTAGGCTTTTATAAAAATTGATTTTTTCCATTTTTATTGATTTGTATGGATTTTTCAGATCCGTCTTAGATCGAAAGGCGCCTACTAGCAGTGGAACTCCAAAGTATTTAAATTTGTTGAAGAAAACTGCTTATCAATCTCAAGAAGAACCCTATTTCGAGTAAGTACGAAAGGTGTATATGATGAAGAATACTAAGTAAAATTTTAGAAAAGCTTCTGGAATTTCATTTTCTAGTTAGCTTCTTTTAGGGCATATTGTTCTTTATATACCCTTTATAATTTATACATTCTAAAAACCCATTTCTTCATACAAATTGATAAATTGCTTAGGCAAGAAGCTGAAGAGGAAGTTGTTTATGAGTATCCCAGGCAATATGTTGTCAAACGCCCGGCAACATATGAATATGGTGCGGGTAAGTTACTTGTTAACGTTAACAGTTTTCTTTTAAAATCAATATTTTGGCTTAAACAATTTAAATCATGAATAAATACATACTATAAATATTCATATAAATGTTTGCGTTAGTATTAATGAAATTAAATTGCCTAAAATAAGTATAAATTAAAGCAAGGAAGCGAATTATAATACAATATAATAATATAAAGTTAAACATTTTATAGTGCGTCCAAGCGTGCCCACACAAAAACGATCACAGCCAACAGTTTATGCCACTGAAATAAAACGTCCACGCGAGGCTCCATCAACTTCGTATAAACCAAATCCATATGCTATTTTTAAGAAATACCGATAAATCAATATAAGCATCTTAAAAATATTTTATTTAAATTGGTAATCATATAAAGATATTTACTATTTTACACAAAAATAACAATATCGTTATTAATAAAAAATATTCTCTTAAATAAAGGAAAAACTCTCATTAATAACTCTTATTAACTTTGTCACGATAAAATTAAATGAACCCGTGTAAATTTTAAATCAAAAGTGATAACGGCAGTACAAGTTTTGTTCTGTAATGTAGAGATCACATAATAAAAAGACGATGATTGAATTTAATCTCCTCTTAAGAATACTCCACGCAAATTTCTTGAATTTGGCATTTAATTTGCGAAGGACTAAAATTTTGAAAAATCGGAAAATTTTCTATTTACATCAAAACAATTATCAATGAAAAAATATTTGATTTGTATTTAATTTTTTCTAAAGTGAGCTGAACAAAATTGAACATATAAAAAAGATTTTTTATGAATAATAAGTAAGATCTTTCACATAAAATATCTTACGCAACGTTTTGTATTATTAATTTGATAAATTTTCTTAATAAATAAAATTATAATTATGCGTTTAATTTCGTACAGTTATCACAATTTTTGCCAATGAAATATATTTGTATTTTGAACAGAAAGCCTCAGTTTCTGACAAAATCCGATTCGAGATTTTCATCTATTAAATGGGGTTTATGGAAAAATTAAGTAAAATATTCTTCGAATATAGGCAAAAATCATTTATATTTAGTAACTGCATTACATTAAAATTTGAGTAATTGTTTATTACGATACTTTATAATAATATCAATTACGAATTATATCATTGTATCAATTCAAGCAAAAGATTGTGAAATCGTAATGTCCGATAAATAAATTTAATGGACCTTCTATATGTATTGAAAGAATAAAAAGTAAAAAACTAATCAACATTGGATAAATATCAACTGTAATCTATAAAACTTGCTAAAAGGGAGATAATAAAAAAATCCTTTATGACCGATGAGTGGAGCTCTATAACACTTCTAATGGCATAATCGTCACTTGGAACTATACCATTGCAAGGGCTATAATTATATAAACAAATATAAATAAGCATAAATATCCGAAATATACATTTATTAATTATAAAAAACTCGTGTTTCAATATTTTACATACGGTATTATTAATTCAAAAACAGGATAAATATTTTGCTAACAATTTTTAGTCATCAGGATGTTTCTAAGCATGGTTTTCTACAAACAAATTTGTAACTGTTTCTGAGTTTTTATCGGCACGTAATTGAAATATTTATTTAACGGAATTGAGAGTTCCAAAATATATCAAAAGACTCATTCTTTCTTCGTCTTCAAAGAATTTGAACTGTTATCTGTGTGAAAATATGTTTTAGGAGAAAAAAGTTGAGGATGAAAAAGAATTAGGCAATATTTGCAAATATATGCAGACTTACACTTCAAAGTAAAGTTACGGCACTGCAGAATTTTTGTCGAGTATATATATAATAACAAATCATATATAATAACAAATAAGATATCATAAGAAATATTTCATTTGTAGTCACGTAGCTGTAACATGTTAACAAAAAATAGTTAAAAAAGAATCGAAGAGGTACGCTTTATAAACTAATGAATATATATAACACTATCATATGGCCTGAAAAAATTAGACAGATATAGACCAACATTTTCATTTTCGTAGAGGAGCTCAAATACAAAACATAAAAATCTTAATCCGTTTTATTTATTTATGTAAAGCATTGCAATTCCTGAATGATGTAATAATATATGTGTGCACCAAAGTTCTTAAATGCTCACTGCATTAGTGCTCCTTTCGCCTCATTCGCACTTTCTTTGGAAAATTAATCCTCTTTATTAATATAAGAGGGGAGAGCACCGAAAACTCAGATTGCCCTTGCTTGCAAACTCAAGGCATCTAGTCGAGAGGTAATATCTCACAGCTCTTTTGGCGGAGTCTTCAAAACTTCCATAAGCAACGCCTTTGTGCAGTTACGAAGAATGCCTCAGAGCTGTTGTTAAACACAACAATATTTTCCGTTTGTGAGGAATAAAAAGCACTGATTTCGCAAAAGATTCGTCGCAATCTTGTTCAGAGGCGTGCGCGAGCATTTACGAACCCTGGTGTGCACTGTGTGCAGGTTATAATGATAAATTAAATGGCTTCCCATACGGTGAACAATTTTTCAGGAACAATTAATTGTCTTGGTTCTGTATAAATTTCTATATATTGGGCTGATATATAATATCAAGTGGTAACCAAGCAAGGTACCCAAGCAAGGGATCTGAAAAAAATGTATGAAAAAATTAAGGAAGACACTTATACACAAAAGTCGACATTAACGCACATGGCGGAATCAACATGGAAACTACCGAAATCCTCAAGAAATAGGACAAAGGTGCGAGATTAAAATAGGTGAGTACGTTCAAATAAGGGACCGTGACAAGAAAACCACATTCAACCACAGAATCATATTGCGCAAGCCACATGATCGGCATGAAACGTACACCTTATAAAAAAGGGTTCAATGCACGTTTAGCTTTAAGTTTGTCATCGTCTGAACATCCTTAAGAACATGAAAGCATACAAGCCAAAAATATTTGATGGATTAATTATAAACGAAAAAACAAATATTTTCTAGAACACATTTCAGTCCGTAAAACTAATCCATATAAATCAAAACTAGGCAGGATAATAGACAAAAACCGTCCACATTGGCCGAAGCCGAAACTTATATACTTTATACCCGTAATATGATTTCATGGTTTAATCCTAAGGGGACGGCGCATGCCCCCTTTTATATTATATTTATAGTTTGTTGATTGGTTTAGGTCGAACTAATCTTTAGTACAACATTTGTCCAAAGGGGTCACATATAAACGTGTAGTTTCCCACCCGTTTTCAATCCCAAATAGCCTATGAAGACAATAAATATTCGTGCCAAATTTCGATCTCTTCATGTCGATCACCCTTCGCTCGTTCCCTCAACTACAGTCGTGACTACCACAAAGAGAGAGATCGACGGACGGACAGAGTCGACTTAACACTGGAGATTATTCCGAGTAGCTATATATATATATATATATATACTCAAACGAATTACCTTACGAATGAAAGGAGTAGAGGAATATACCCCCTTTTCAACTGTAGGGTATAAAAATCAATAAAAGGAATAAACCGAAATTTATTTACATATAATATATCGGGGGAAATTGTACCCAATTTTCTCAAATGTTAAGAAAAGCTTGAGATAAGGAAAATATGAAAAGTAAGCGTAATATACATTACTGGTACATATTTGCACGAAAAATTCAATATTTTAAATTCACACAAAATGTACGGAAACATTTTGTTTTGAAATATGAAATAAAAATTACTACATTACACATTTTCCCTTGCGAAAAATTATTTAACCTAAAAAATTATACTAAAAATTTAATATTGTGCTTATTAATAAAACTACAGATCTCGGTAAAGCTACAACACAAAATAGTAGAAATATTCATTAGCTTTCTAACTGCTAGTACCATTCAAATATATTAAATAATTAGGGAAATATAGACGTTTTTATTTCAAATTTCAAGGTGATCCAGCTCAGGCCCCATAAGTCATTAATTTTTTGTTAACTTGTTGGAAACAATATTAAGAGCAACAACAAAAACTACTAAAAAATTTGAGTTATAGTTTGAACACAGAAATGCTGTTTTCCGCCGACAGAAAGCAGCATTTATTGGACACATGAACTTATCGGGCAACAGTCAGCAAATGTCAAAATGTTTTGCAAAATGTAAACAAGAAGTGTGTAAGAATATTCCGTTCATGGAGTTCAAATAATAAATAAAAGCAAAATAAGAAGAACAGGGGTAACGACCGGCAGTAAAATTGGAAATTTTCAATCTATTCTAAGAAAGCAACATTTGCTGCCCGGAATCATTTATTCCTTTCTCGTTTTCCATAAGAGCAGCTAGAGAGAGATGCAGCTGCCCAGCTGCAGTGATTCTGTTTCTACAGTCAATGTAGTTTTCACAATGCTGCCAGTAGAAAACAGAATTTCTATGTGTTTTAAGCTATTATTTGTATAAGCTTATGCCAACGAACAAATAGTATCATTTGATGTCAAAGTGTGAAAGTTATGTGTATTTTTTATTAAATCACTTTTGATTGCACTATGTAGAACGAACTATCTGGATCTGCTGAAAAGGTAAATTGGAAGCTCCCTAGATTTGTCCTAAAATTGGCACAAAAATATCAAACTGTCAAGCAAAATTCAAATAGTTATCGCAATGAACACCGCTAAAAGGAGAGAGCTTAATGTTCTACAGAATTTGTTTGTGTTGATAGACGAATTTACCCCAAACTGCGGATTTATGGTGTTGACGATTTATTCACTTTACTTTTAATTTGGTTAAAATAAATTGTATTTGTAATTAAAAACAACTTAGAATGTCGCATACTAAGGTTGAAGAAATTAAAACGAAAGATGAAAATACTTCGCGATCAAAACATAGTGAATTAACTAAACAATTTTTGGATGATTTGTTGGAAGAGAGGAAATGGTTGCCAAAGGAATTTCCACTTTGTGCTATGCTAATTGATGACGGTAGGATCACAATTGAAACATTGTTTTGTATAATTTCTTATATTTATGTTCAATACATAGCTCTTGATCGCATCTATTCCACCGGTAAAATTCCTGGCAGAGAATTCTATGCTGATGTATTGAACCAGAAACCATTAAAAGTTTCGCAAAAAGTTGTTTTGCCCGTTAAACAATATCCGAAGGTATTATATTTGTACTTCAATCTTACGCCTCCTAAATAGTATTTAGCCATTTGGGCCTTCACTTTATATTAAAATTGTGTTATTTATTTTACCCTAAGTTCAACTTTATCGGTAAACTTCTCGGACCCAAAGGAAATTCGCTTCGTCGTTTGCAAGAAGAAGCTCAGTGTAAAATTGTTATTAAGGGTAGAAATTCAATGCGCGATAACGCTAAGGAAGAAGAACTGCGTAATTCTGGCAATCCGAAATATGCCCATTTCCATAAAGATTTGTATTTAGAAATTATTGCTTTTGCATCACCAGCCGAGTGCTATGCTCGAATAGCGTACGTTCTTGACGAAATCCGTAAATACATTATACCTGATAAAAATGATGACATTTTCCAAGAGCAATTGCGTGAAATGTTGGAAATATATCCAGAATCTTCAAAATCTTTACGGGGTGACAAATATATATCTGAGTAATTCGAAGACATAATAAACTTGGGTCTTTTGCACGTTTTAATTTTGTTTTTATATTTGTATGCGTTTATTAGATACGTCTTAAATAGAAGGCCATCTGTAACCAACACATCTATCAAATATTTAAATTTATTGAAAAAAACCGTTTATCAATATCAGGAGGAAAAATCGAATTCAGAGTAAGTGTGAAAAAAACTTTTAAATTATTGCTTTTAAAAAGATCGGACGAATTCAAGTAAACGAAAGCCTTCATGAAAATTGAGCCGTCTTTATATATGTATGTATTTCTTAGATCCGTTTTAGACCGAAAGCTACCTGCATGCAGTCGAGCTACAATGTATATAAATTTACTGAAGAAAACTGATAACCAGTCCCAAAGGGAAGGATCTAATTCTGAGTAAGTATTAAACAAAATTGAAGATGTTTATATGTAATAACGCAGTCTTAAGGATATTGATTATAGTTATATATTTTGGCTTAAGTTCAGGACCTGAATCCTGGTCCAAATTTCTTGTTATTGTTTTTGCTGGTGTCGGTGACCCCCAACAAACGTCAAAACTAGTTACGCTCACGTTTCGTTTCGGAGTAATGACTCTAAAAATATAAATTCATTTAGCTATATTTCAGAAACTATATATAGGAGACATATAAGGAATGCACCAATGGAGATATAATAACAACATATTTTTAAGATAGTAAAAATATTTCTCTATTAAAAAATCAGTACCTTTTAAGAAATCTTCACATGTTTATTTTCAGTTTTTTTAATTTTTTTCATTGTAAAATATTTCATTAACCTACACAAATATGTTAATATTAAGAAAGAATATTTCCTTAGCTATATGTACGTATTTCATTAAAGTCGAAGTATATCTAAAGTAGTCTAAAAGAGATCGTATTTTCAATATTTACATTTATTAAAAAGTAAATAACTTCTACTTTTTTGTAAAGTAGTAAACAACAATAACAACAAATATTGGGGCTGGAATCAAGTCCTTGATCTGTTCCTATATTTTAATTTAATTTTTTAAATAACATTATGAAGTTCACAACATCTATATTTGCGGTTGTGCAAAAGCACATATGAATATATACCTATTAATGATTTTATTTAGACATGAGCCTGAAGAAATTGTTTACAAGAGCGCCAATCAGTATGTTGGTAAATGTCCGACAACATGCGGATCTGATAACGGTAAGTCTTCACAAATTAGTGTTAATTTTTGTGTTCGATTTATCTCGTGGCCCTAATCAATTAAATCACAAGGAAATATTTATATAAGTAAATAAATAAAAATAAATATCTATATAAATATGTTCCGTACTTAATGTGAAATGAAATGAAAATAATAAATGTTAATTTAAAAATTTTATAGCGTATTCAAGCTCACCCACAGGAAAACGATCACAGCCAACAATTTATATCACTGATATAAAACGTCTCCGCGAAGCTCCATCGACCCCGAATAAAACAAATCCATATGATATCCTTAAGAAATATCAATGAAACAATATAATTGAAAACCAATTTGTTTAAATTAGTAAATATATAAAGATATTTACTATTCTACCTAAACTATGAAATGTTTTTATAAGAAATTCATGTGGTTTTGTACAATTAAAATATATCATTGTGTAGAAATTATTAACTGTTAATATGAAATTAAATGGTCTATTGACGGCGATTAAATTTTATATCCTTAACAGGAGAGAATATCCAATGGGCATCTTGAAATTCGACATTTTATTTTCAATTGCAAATTTTGAAAACTTACAAAATTATTAAAACCATAGTAATTGAAATGATTATTTTTTAATTTGGTTTTTCTGAAGAGAGTTGCGTATAAGGACAAATAATTTTAGATGGATGATGAATAAGACACCACGCAATATTTTACATTAATATTATGGAATATTTACCTTAAGGAATTTAATATATATTGCTCATTAATCTTCGTGCGGTAATCAGCATTTTTATCGATCAATTACCTTTGTATTTAAAACACAAAATTTTATAGAATTTCTTATAGAATTATAAGACATTTATTTAAGTCTGGCCACAGATGTTGGACGAAAATTAAAAGCTCCTGAACTTTCGGAATAATGTGCCGTTTTTCGTAGAATTCAATAAAATATTTTGGGAATATAAGTAAATATTATTTATATCTATTTATTACGTTAAAACGTCAGTAATTTCTTATTACGATGCTCTATAACGATTTAGGCAGAAGTTTGCAACAACAACGTACGGTAAATAAATGTAATGGATTTTATATGTGAATTAAATGCAATAAAACCAAAAAAGGTAATAAATAATATTGGATAAATATCATCAAATACATAAAGTATCTAATATTGAAGATAATTAATATTACCTATGACCAATGAATTGGAACTCTATAACCGTCACTGAATGGCGTAATCGTCAGATCGAAGTGTATCATCATAATAATATAATTATAAAATTTAAAAGTGGTATTTACTATGTGTGAGTAATAAAATTAAATTTATCATTTAAATCAAATCGGTTTAATTATTGATTTAATCTTTTACACTTAAAAATAATAAACAATAACCAACAACAATACGAGAACAATCCTAACTATTAATTTCATTAATTTTATTTAACTTTTTTAAAAATTAAATAAATTAAATAAAATACGAATTAGTATACTTTGCAGTAGCCCTCGTATGAAATAGATAATGTACTCTAAAAAAATTAACTAATGATTTTGTAAAATTTTGAAAGAAAATTTGGTAGTATACGATTGCACTTAAAAAGAATACAAAAAGTTATCAGCTTAAAAAGAAATTTTCGAGTACAACCACTTCTGCATAAGTTTCTGATTTTCGGTTTTTGGTCAAAAATTTAAATGCTTATTGGCAAAGCTCCCAGCCCGATTAAAGCAGAAATGAAAGATTTCAGAGCATTGGATACCTCTATGGTCAAAGAGAAAAGGTATGTACACACCATGGTATAAAATAAGTAATCATGAGTTTCAAAAAAATTATTCTATCATTATCATGAATTCATACGTTAATTATAAAAAATCCTAGAAGTTTTCCAATATTATTATCATGAATCATGAATTGACCATGAACTTTACATAAAATAAGAAATTCTAACTAAGTTAAAAACATAATATAGTTTACAAAATATAGTCAAACATAATTTTTATTAATTTCATTGAAAGCTTTCATATATTAAGAAATAAATAAAAATCACTGAAACTTTTAAAAAATGTGTCTTATTTGGATGTGAGGAGTTCAGCAATTTCAGACTGAGAAAATCTATATCCGATAAATTTTTAAATGAAGAAAAAATTAAATTGTGCGTATATAATGCGGTAAAATATGTATTGGTGTTTAGCAGAATTTTATCGATAGTTCATGATAGCTTTCTAGCATATTACGTAGTGCTTAATGTAAACTGGATCCGTTTAAATAAAAACAATCCAAAATATTTTGCCTTAACGGCTTATTTTATAAACAATGAGAAATTTGCATCAATCGTCTTTGTGTTGCCAGCATTTTTGATTTTTTTGACGATATGCATGAGACAGACTATTGATACATTTATGATGATGAACAGCGTCGAAAATTTGTATACAGAAAAATATTAGGTGTACACAAAATTCTCTCTTCAGTCGCAAAAAACATCTGTAAAGTTCATTTGAGTTTTTTGAGGTTTTGTGCGAAAATTGCTTCATTTGTAATTTAAAAGAATATAAAAATGTCCCAGAAAGATACGATTGAACGTAGTGAAGCAAAGGATGCTGATGCTTTCCATCCAAAATTGAATGAATTTTCACAAAAGTTCATGGAAGATTTATTGGAAGAGAAGCAGCGTATAAGTGAGGAATTCCCACTTTGTGCTCTACTCATTGAGGAAGGTATGAGTAATAATATTCGATACAATGATCGATAATTCAAAACTTCGCATATAGCTATTGAACGTGTATATTCTACCGGAAGAGTTCCTGGCCGGGATTTCTACGCCGATGTATTTAAGCAGAAACCACTAAAAGTGGTACAAAAAGTGTTTGTGCCCGTCAAACAATATCCGAAGGTATTTATCAAAATAAATCAAATTACTAACGTATTCAATATTAAATTTTCACAAAATGCAGTACTTATATATATATATATATATATATATATATATATATATATATATATATATATATATATATATATATATATATATATATATATATATATATATATATATATATATATATATATATATATATATATATATATATATATATATATATATATATATATATATATATATATATATATATATATATATATATATATATATATATATATATATATATATATATATATATATATATATATATATATATATATATATATATATATATATATATATATATATATATATATATATATATATATATATATATATATATATATATATATATATATATATATATATATATATATATATATATATATATATATATATATATTGAATACGTTATATATATATATATATATATATATATATATATATATATATATATATATATATATATATATATATATATATATATATATATATATATATATATATATATATATATATATATATATATATATATATATATATATATATATATATATATATATATATATATATATATATATATATATATATATATATATATATATATATATATATATATATATATATATATATATATATATATATATATATATATATATATATATATATATATATATATATATATATATATATATATATATATATATATATATATATATATATATATATATATATATATATATATATATATATATATATATATATATATATATATATATATATATATATATATATATATATATATATATATATATATATATATATATATATATATATATATATATATATATATATATATATATATATATATATATATATATATATATATATATATATATATATATATATATATATATATATATATATATATATATATATATATATATATATATATATATATATATATATATATATATATATATATATATATATATATATATATATATATATATATATATATATATATATATATATATATATATATATATATATATATATATATATATATATATATATATATATATATATATATATATATATATATATATATATATATATATATATATATATATATATATATATATATATATATATATATATATATATATATATATATATATATATATATATATATATATATATATATATATATATATATATATATATATATATATATATATATATATATATATATATATATATATATATATATATATATATATATATATATATATATATATATATATATATATATATATATATATATATATATATATATATATATATATATATATATATATATATATATATATATATATATATATATATATATATATATATATATTATATATATATATATATATATATATATATATATATATATATATATATATATATATATATATATATATATATATATATATATATATATATATATATATATATATATATATATATATATATATATATATATATATATATATATATATATATATATATATATATATATATATATATATATATATATATATATATATATATATATATATATATATATATATATATATATATATATAT